>PVJA010007967.1:12374-66463 GCA_004027025.1 Myocastor coypus | reverse complement strand
GGAGGAGGAGCAGGAGGAGCAGGAGGAGGGGAGCAGGAGGAGGAGGAGCAGGAGGAGGAGGAGAAGCTACAGTGGCACATGTCTGTAGTCCCAGGAAGATCACCAAGCGTTCAAGACAAGGGCCAGCCAAATAGCTCAGTGGATTTAAAGTGCCTGCAAGGGACCCGGCGGGAAGGCTCAGTGGTCTAAAGCGCCTGCTTGGGAAAGCTTGGGCAGCTTCAGGGACCGCGGTTCGATCCCCGGCACCACATGCTGTGCCAGCCCTGCCCTTGGGGTGGGCTGAGCCAGCCATGAAAATGAGTGAATAAACAAACAAAGGTTCTGAAACAAGAAAAAAATAAATAAATAAAATTTAAAAAAAAAAAAAAGAATTTTTAAATTTTATTTATTTTTTTTCTTGTTTCAGAACCTTTGTTTGTTTATTCACTCATTTTTATGGCCGACTCAGCCCGCCCCGAGGGCAGGGCTGGCGCAGCATGTGGTGCTGGGGATTGAACTGTGGTCTCTGCAGCCGCCCAAGCGTTTCTAAGCAGGCGCTTTAGACCACTGAGCCATCCTGCCAGGCCCCTTTTTATTCTTTTATTCATAAGCAGACAGAGGACCACATATATCTCCAAGTAGGTGTGAAGTAAGTAGGGCTGGGGAGATAGCTTTGGGGCACAAGTGCTTGCCTGGCAAGTGCAAGGTCATGAGTTCAAACCCTGGTCCCACAAAATAAATAAATAAATAAATAAAAATAGTAAGAGCCCCATAGGGGATAGAGTAAAATAAGGGGGAAAAGGCTTTCTATTTATTTATTTATTTATTTATTTATTTATTACCAAGCCTGAGAATCTGCCGGGTCTGGACGGCCCCCACCTCTAAACAGGGGCCCTGGGAACCACCACTGCCTGCTTCTCCTTGGGGAAGGGGCTCTGGTGTTCTCCCCAGCTACCCCTCTGGCTGCCCTCCAAGACAAACACATTTTATGTTAGAGTTTTTACTGCTACTGATTTACTGGATATCACCATGGAAACAAGTATGGAAAACGGAACACCACTGAGAAGGCCTCACCAGCACCGCGAGGTCTTGGCCTCGCCACGCTGCTGCGAGCTGGCTCCTCCTCCAGCCTGAGCTCCTGTTCCTGCAGTCCCTGGAGGAGAGGCCACTTCGCCTCCGCTTTCTCCCTTTCTTTCGCTTCTTGGCAGCCGCCTGTTCACGGGGCCAGATGCAAGACCCGGTGGTGTCAGCCTTCTCCGGGGAGGCGTCCTTCTCCTCGGATGCTGCTGTTCCCAGGGTCACTCTCTCCTGGGGCGTTCATGTCTGCATAGCGTGCACCACCAAAGAGCTGATGGCGCTCTGTGCATGCACCTCGGAGTCCAGCAAATCATAGCTTCTGCCCAACCCTGCACCCCAGGAGTGCAGGGCTTCACCCTGGAAGCCCCCTCCCAGGCACTGAGCTTCCTCTTTGCTAGTTGAAGAGTCCCATTCCAGTGCTGTTGCTGTTGGCACCCCAAGCCTTCTAGCAAGCTTTGCCACCTCACACCTATCCAGAGCTTTTCAAGTGTATTTATAGAAGGTGAATTTTATTTATTTATTTATTTGTTTGTTTGTTTATTTATTTATTTTGTGGGACTGGGGTTCAAACTCACAACCTTGCACTTGCCAGGTAGGCACTTGTGCCATGGAGCTATCTCCCCAGCCCCTCTAAAAGGCGAATTAAAACAAAAAAAATTCATTCAGAATTACCCTAGAGGGGCCTGGCAGGGTGCCTCAGGGACCTAAAACACCTGCTTAACAAAGCTTAGGTGCCTGCAGGGACCACAGTTCAATCCCCCGCACCACATGCTGCACCAGCCCTGCCATCAGGGCAGCCTGAGCCAGCCATAAAAAATAAATAAATAAACAAACAAAAGTTCTGAAACAAGAAAATAAAATAAAAAGTTCTTTAAAAAAAATTACCCTAGAGCCAGGCGTGATGGCACATGCATGTAATCCCAGCTTTGGGGAGCCTGAGGCAGGAGGATCGGTGTAAATTCGAGACCAGCCTGGGCTACAAAAGTGAGTTTAAGGCCAGCCTGAACTGCATAGCAAGACTCTGTCTCAAAGATTAAAAAAAAAAAAAAAAAGAATTTCCCTAGGTAGTCCAGGCTAACCTTGAACTTGTGATCTTCCTGCCTCAGCCTCCCAAGTGGTGCTGGGATTACAGCTATGCAGCATGAAGCCCAGCTTCTGTACAGGTTTTAGTGAAGATGTGTCAGTTTTTGTTAAAGGTCTCAGGTGTACTTTTTCCTTCTGATACTTTATGTGTCCAGGTGTTCCTCAAATAACGGTTCATTCCTTTTTGCACCTTACTTTTCTCTCTGTAGTTCAAGTCGGCCTTGAACTCACTTTGTAGCCAAGGCTGGCCTCGAACTCACAGCAAGTTCAAGCTGGCCTTGAGCCTTGTTCCTCCTGCGTCAGCCTCCCAGGGATCACAGGCCTGCACCCCAACTCCCGCTCCTCCCTCCCCTTCCTTAAACTGCCTTCTCTGGTCTGCTTCCTGCAGACAGGTTTCACACCCTGGGCAGCCCTAGCCTGGGAAGAGGGAGCCAGACATCAGCCGCAGAGAGAGGGCCAGCCGAGCACACTCTTCCAAAGCTCTCAATATCTCTAACTGACCACATCTAATCTTTCTATCTGGCTAGTCTCTCAGAACCTTAACATAAATTGCTGAATCACAGAGGGAAAGACCAGGAGCCTGTTTACACAGGGAAAAGGAGCTTTTGTTAGAGGTCTGGGGGAATAATGTCAGTTCCAAGGGAAACAAGAAAAACAGAATTTTTTTTTTTTTCCAGAACTGAGGATTGAACTCAGGCCCTTGTGCTAGCCAGGCAAGCACTTACTCTACTGAGTTGTCTCCCTAACCCTCAGAATTTTTTTTAATATAGCGGTCTCACCATGTTGTCTAGGCTAGTCACTGCGACCACATGCATGTGTGCCCAGCTCAGAGTCTGGAATCTTAACGGCCAAATCAGTATCTAACGAGGCCCAGGGGAGAAGGTGGGGAGCAAGGGGTGGCCAAATGCCAGAGGCGGCAGAGAGGGGCACAGAGCAATCCAAAGGCGAGCATGCAGGCCAGCTTTGTGGGGAGATCTCAGCCCTGCACCCGACTGGGGCTCAGACCACACACAGCCTCCTGTGGGGTGGGCAGCAACTCCAGATAAGCCCTGGCTCCACAGCCAGCAGGGCTGCTTGATCTTGATCCTAATCTTGTTTTTCTTTTTATCTTATCTAAAATGTTACCACAAACTTTTATTCTCAATGAACTCAGACAAAGTAGCTATATATCTATCTTATACATATATGTATCCTTGTGTATACATATATATTTTTTCTTTTTAAAGTTTCTAATACTAGGAGAAAATATCATACCATGTCTTATAAGTAGATTGTAAGTCAGAGATACAGTATGAATCATAAAACAAAAAGTATAATTAAACCATATTCCAAAAATTAATTAAATATTAATTAAAATTAAATTAAATATTTTTAAACAATATTCCAAAATTCAAATCAAATCATGATTCCAACCTAGAGGCCAGAATGTTGTGTATCATGTACTACATTGATCCTAATCTTGTTTTCTCAGCTACAAAAGTTAACTCATCGGCATTGAAAGCATGTTAAAAGCTGCAATATATATACAAGGCAGAAATCAAAATTCTCCCAGCGATGTAACCACTTTGAAGTTAAAGTACACTTATCCTGATCAGTTTCCCCGACCCCTGAATGTTGTATGCATATGCACATGTATGCAAAGTTGTGTGAAGTTAGTTATCACAAAACCCTGGGCACTTGGAACTTAAGAAACTTTAAGCCTAAAAGTAGTTAACCATATATCCCTCACCTCACTCACGTGCAATTTAAAACAAAAATAGTAAGCCATAGAACAAAAACTTGAAGTTTTCATTTTCCTTTAATATTATTTTAGTACTTTTTTTAAAAGAATTTTTTATTTTATTTATTTATTTTTTCCTTGTTTCAGAACCTTTGTTTGTTTATTCACTCATTTTTATGGCCGGCTCAGCCGGCCCCGAGGGCAGGGCTGGCGCAGCTTGTGGAGCCAGGGATCAAACCGCGGTCCCTGAAGCCACCCAAGCTTTCCCAAGCAGGCGCTTTAGACCACTGAGCCATCCCGAGTACTTTTTTAAATAATACATTTTTTAATTTTTTTTTTTTCCTTCTTGGTGTCCCAAGCATATGCCTGGTTTGGTTTGCAAATTAAACAATCTAACAATGCCTACAACACAAATAGCCTTGCGACTTTTTTCTATTTTTCCATCTGAACTATCTGGGGCGTCTGTCCATGTCCATATCCAAGCATTACCGCGACTGGCAGGTGTGGGCCCCTGCCCAGAAGGAGACAAGTTCTTCACATGCCAGCACCAGCAGCCAAGTGGTAGGGGCTGTCATGGCTTCAGGTAGCTGGCATCACACTGCATCGCCAGATGCGAGGAGCGTCTACAAGCAGCTGACACTGCCTTGGAAGCTTCCTTCTTTAGGGAAGGAGGTGAGATTTAAGTTAACTTGTGCAGTTATTCACAGGTACTTCTACCCAGAAGGAGGGAATGCTGTAATTAGGGGTGAAGGTTAAAAACCAGGGATAATGTGCTGATACAAAGCTTGCCTTTGTTGTCTCTGTGAGAGAATTCAGAATTAGATTGTGTCTTTTCTTTTTTTATGGAAGGGTCCACAGGGCGTTCAGGGTCTCACTACTAGATCAGACTCATAGTGATCCACCTATTTACAACCTCCCAAGAGCTGAGGTTACAGGTGCAAGCCACCAGGCCCCGTTTCAGTTGCTAATTGCCATCTCAGTGTGCCCCAAGGGGTGGGGCTGGAGCGGTAGGCCAAGGGATTAAGCCCCTGGGCCCTGGGCCTGCTTGCAGGCTCTTAATCCACTGAGCTATTTGGCTGGCCCTAGACTGTGTCTTAAACTGGGCATGTAAGTATTACTTTTTCTTTTTTTTATGGCTGGCTCAGCCTGCCCTAAGGGTGGGGCTGGCACAGCATGTGGTGCAGGGAATCCAACCACGGTCCCTGCGGTTGCCTGTGCTTTCCTAAGCCGGTGCTTTAGATCTGAGCCATCTCACTGGCCCATAACTGTTACTTTCATATGATGCTTTGTTCTCTGCTCACTGGTTACCCTGCAGTGTGGACAGAAAAAGGTATTCGCGCACTGGCAGTTCAGTGGCTCCTCCTCAGGGCTGCTGCGGCTGAGAGCATGGTCACTCTTTGTACATATTCTCCATGTGTATGAAAAGATGGAAAGTAACAGCATGTCAACGGCTTCCCTCACAGGCATCCAGATTCCAAGACCTCCAGTCCTGTGTGGAAAATGCGTGGTATTCGCATATGACGCACACAGGCCCTTGTGCATACTGTTTACTTATAACGATACCTGTGATATCATTACACACGCCTGATACGTGTGACTGCTCTGTTAATAGTTGTTATACTGTGTGTTTAGGGAATAATGACAAGAAAAATGTCTGCACATGTTCAGTAGAGACACCATTTTCCCCAAATGTTCTCAGTCTGTGATTGACTGAACTCACTAGTATGGAGGGCCAATTTGATTGTAAATCTGGGAGTTCCCACACTGAACCTCAGAGGAGATTATATAATATATATATATAACATAATGTACGTTATGTATAACATATATAACGTGATATAATATATATCATTTGTAATATATATCATTTGTATTTTTAAAACCCTGAAGCCAAATAAGAGATTAAAAAGTTGCAAGCAGTAACTCGCTGCTGCACCATCAGTCCCGAGCCTGGGGTAGTGTGGAGGGTGGCTCTGCACAGTCTCGTGGCCACGCAGTCTCTGACGTGTGAGGGCCCCGCTTCCCCATTTTGCACTTTACTGATGTTGTGAAAGCAGAAACCACACTGTCACCTTTTTCCTGCCATCCCAATATGCCAAGCAGGGCTCCTTAGATGGGGAGCACAGCGAGCGGCAGCTCTTCCAGCCGCAAAGGGGAGACAGCCCTAGGCACGCGGGGCTGCTGAGCCGTGATGCTCAGTGGGCTCAGTGCGAGCAGTGTGGTTCCTGCTCCATGATATTTTCAACTTAGGATGAGTCCACTTCTGGGATGGAGCCTCCTCAGAAGCCAGCGAGGGGCCCAGCAGGATGGCTCAGTGGTCTAAAGCACCTGCTTGGGAAAGCTTGGGCGGCTTCAGGGACCGCTGTTCAATCCCTGGCCCCACATGCTGCGCCAGCCCTGCCATCAGGGCGCGGGCTGAGCCAGCCATAAAAAAATGAGTGAATAAGCAAATAAAGGTTATGAAACAAAAAAAAAAAAAAACATAAATAAATAAAATAAAAAAATTCTTAAAAAAAAAAAAAAGAAGCCAACAAGTGGCTGTGTTTCCTTCCCCATGCTGTCTGTGCACACCACGGGAATATGTACATAAATATCATATGCCCATCTTTAAAAAGAAAACCCACATAGAAGTGAGATTTCACTAGACACACAGTTTTGCATTTTCTGCATTTGTAGACTACATCTCAGTATGTTTTCATATCAGCACCTTAATAGCCT
This sequence comes from Myocastor coypus, assembly GCA_004027025.1. NCBI lineage: Eukaryota > Metazoa > Chordata > Mammalia > Rodentia > Myocastoridae > Myocastor > Myocastor coypus. The sequence goes on along the minus strand of PVJA010007967.1, from coordinate 59,886 downwards.
CTCCAATCCCAAATGTCCCCCACCCCCAGAGCTGGGGAGTAAACTCAGGCCCTTGAACTTGCCAGGCAAGTACTTATTCTACTGCACTATCTCCCCAGCCCTCCAATCCCAAATGTTGCATGGCATTCCATAATAAATGTGTTCTACAATTTACTTAGCAATTCCTTTTTGGCCAAATGTGACACACACACCTATAAGCGCAGCACCCAAGAGGCTGAGAAGGAAGATCACTGCGTGTCTGACGGCAGCCTGGGCTACACAGTGGATTAAAGGCCAGCTTGAGCTACACAGGCAAACTCTGTCTTAAAAACAAAACAAAAAATCCCTCCTGGTAAGCAGTTGGCTGCTCCCAGCCCGGTTGCTACAGATAGTGCAGCGCCAAGCAGCCACTGTTCCCAGGAGAGGCTGCCTCCTCTTCCCACTCTGGTGTAGACTGAGTGTCAGCCTGTCGCACTGCATGGGGGCTGCTTTCTGTCCTTGGTGGTCCTATGCCTCGGGCCTGCCTAGGAAGCCTGCAGCTCCCTGACCTCTTGCTTTATTAATGCTGCTTTAGCTTAAGTGTTTAAGTGCTGTCTGCCAGCATTCCAGCATGCAAACAGGGAGCAGCATTAAGAACAAATGTGGTGGGAGACCGGTTGTGGGGGTGCATGCCTGTAATCCCAGCGCATGGGAGGCTGAGGCAGGAGGATCAGTGCAATTTTGAGACCAGTCTGGGCTACAAAAGTGAGCTCTAGGCTAGCCTGAACTGCTTAGAGAGACCCTATCTCAAAAAAGACCAAAAAAAAAAATAAAAAAAATGTGGTAGGCCAGCCAAATAGCTCATCGGCCAATTAAAGCGCCTTCTTAGGCAGTCCCAGGGACTGGGGTTTGATCCCCAGGCCAGGCTGGCCCCACCCCAGCACTTGGGGGACTGGAAACATGAGGATCACAATGAGCCCCATCTGTGTAGTGAGGCTCTATAGACCCTGTGCTAAAATACATACATATATACATAAATAGGGGGCCACAATGATCTATGACTAACAAACTATCTGAAAATGTTAGAACTTCTAGTCCAGGGTGAGTCACACATAACCTGTAACAAAGGCCAGGAGAACACATAAAACTTCCAGAGCCCCAGACACTGGGCGGCGCAGGCTGCACATGGAAGGGGCAGGTTCGGCGGTGCTGTTCACTCACAAAACGAGCTGCGGGTCTGGTGCCTGCTGGGTCTCTACATCTGTGGACACCTGTTTTCTTTCCATCTGTTGCGCTGAATCAGAGAAGCCTGGAATCCCTGGGCTGATCCCTTGCCTCTCACACCTGTCCACCTCTTAATTGTTCGTGTGTGACCTAAGCTAGCTGCCCTTGAAGGGCATCTGGGAAAGTGGGCGTGGCATTCCTAAACCATGCTCTATGAAACAGAAACAAAGCACATTGTTCTGCCCCTTATTGCTGGGGAAAGGTTAGTTTCTGCTGTGGTGAGAAAGAACACAAAGTAAAAATTTGGAGCTGGGAAAGAGAACCTGATGGCCAGGAGCTTGGGAGGCCCTAGCACAGACACCTGCATTCCAGGGCTTCTCCCCCCACAACTTGTGTTTGCCACACACGGAGGCCTCAGCCTCCCTCCTCAGATCCCACATCGTCAAGAGTGAAGAGAAGCACAGGAAGGAGCACTGGGTGAGTGGCCTGGAGAGGACAAGGCGCGGGGAGAAGGGGGAGCAGGTCCAGAGTGGCTCAGCCAGGGCTTTCAGAGGCAGAATACTCTTGGTCCTCTGATGGGTTGCCATGAGTGAGTGCAGCAAGATCACTTTGGAAGCCACTGACCAGGAGCTGATCAGGCCAGATGAGGCACACACAGGATTTTAGGGTTTTTTAAACTTTTATTTATTTATATTATGGCCAGCTCAGCCTGCCCTGAGGGTGGAGCTGGCACAGTATGTGGTGCCTGGGATCAAACCACAGTCCCTGTGGTTGCCTAAGCAGGCACTTTAGACCGCTGAGTCATCTCACCAGCCCCACACAGGATTTTTAAGTATCTGGAATATATATTTTTCTAGCATCTACAAACCAGTAAGAAAAATATAAACAGGAAAAATAAATAAAAATTTAGAAGAAAAATTAGTGAAATCTTAAAATAGGCAATTAAAAACAATCCAAAGAAGCCACTCTAAAGATGTATGGGTAGATATTCGACCTAACAATTGAGGAAATATAAAACACAGAATCTAGGGGCTGGGAGATAGCTCAGTAGAAAAAGCACCTGCCTGGCAAGCACAAGGTCCTCAGTTCAATCCCCAGTACCACAAAAAAGATAAATGAATCACAGAATCTATTCTTACTTTCAGATTAGCAAAAACAAAAGAGGATGATAATATATAATACAGGGATTATTAGACATAAGGAATGCAGTGCTCATGTACACTGCTAGTAGAGCTATAAATTAATTCCATCATTTATTGGAATTTTGCAGCATACAATAAACTTGATAATACAAACACCCCATGACCCATTACATTTTATTATGTAATGCACGGACATTCCTGCATATGGTGTCCATGACAGCATCATTTGTAATGGGCAAATAAAATGCCACATACAGGGCCAAGGAGATAGCTTAGTGGACTGAGACTCTGTACCAAATAAATAAATAAATAATTTTGAAAAAAATTTCAGGGGCCAGCCAAATACCTCAGCAGATTAAAGCACCTGCAAGCAGGTGCAGGGGCTGGGGGCCTGCCTTGCTGACCCTGTCCCCCAGGGTACCCTAAGACAGCAACTGGCAATTGAGACTGGGCATGGTGGTGTATGCCTATAATCCCAGCTCTTGGGAGGCTGTAAACAGGCAGATCGCCTCAAGCCTAATCTACTAGTGAGATCCTGAATACTCTGTAGACCCTTTCCTAAAATACAAAAAAGAAAAAAAAATTTAAGTCACATATGTTGTATACAGCAATAAAATGTGCATATATGTACATTATAAAAGGTATATGCGGGGCTAGCAAGATGGCTTAGTACCTAAAGTGCCTGCTTAGGAAAGCTTAGGCAACTGCAGAGACTGCGGTTCGATCTCTGGCACCACATGGTATGCCAGCCCCACCCCCAGGGAAGGCTGAGCTGGCCATAATAAAAAAAAAAAAAATATATATATATATATATATATCCCAACCCTGAGCCAGGGGTGGCAGTAACTGGGCAGGCAGAAGCAGAAAGATCACTGAAAGAATTCGAGACCAGCTGGGGCTACACAGTGAGCTCAAGGCCAGCCTGAGATGTACAGGGAGACCCTGTCTCAAAAAGATAAAAACAAAGTAACAAATAGAAACTGTGAAAGACAGTATGTAAAACAATTTTAGTAATTCTGAAAACAGTGGAAGACAGGAATTCAACAGGATGCAAAGGTTTAACAGATCAGTAATCTACATTATAAAATGTAGTTACAAAAATAGCAACTAGATTACAGGTGAACAGTCTGAACTTAAGAGGCGAATGTGCTTTTATGATGCATATTATCTTACATATTCATTTGCATGTTTTACATTTCTAAAAAGAAAAAAGAGCGTGTGCATGTGCCTGTGTGTGTGTGCAAAGCAGAGGAAATCACAAGTGCTACTGTGCTACCTAGGGATGCAGTCGACACACCATGACGATTTGTACCGCGTGGGTTCAGGAGGCCACCAGAGGTTCTGCAGCACCAAATTCTCAGCTGGGGCCACGAGTGAGGGAAGGCAACAAGGCGGCGCACTGTGATGATCTCACACTGGAGAGGTGGGAGGAAAGTAGCTGGATTTCATTTCAGACACATGGATCTTAAGAACCTAGACAGGAGGCAGTGACATGTGCCTGTGACCCCAGCACCAGGGGGTCTGAGACAGGCAGAGCCTACACCTGAGTAATGGAGTCATTTAGTGAGACTGTCTCAAAATGTTTACAATTCTAACAGGGATGGGGTGGGGACACTGATGGGGCCAATGTGCCGAGCAAAGCGAGCCTTGAGCAAGTGTTTCTGCCACCCCAGTGGCTGTCGGGTACCCTGATGCCCCCTGTGTGGCCCAGGCCAGGGACCTGCACTGGGAGCACCAAGCACAGTGCCTCGCACAGCCTTTCATCCAAAACTACCTACTGGCCCTTTTTTAAACCCATAGAGGGGCCCAGCGGGATGGCTCAGTGGTCTAAAGCGCCTGCTTGGGAAAGCTTGGGTGGCTTCAGGGACCGCGGTTCGATCCCCGGCACCACGTGCTGCGCCAGCCCTGCCCTTGGGGCGGGCTGAGCTGGCCATAAAAATGAGTCAATAAACAAAGGTTCTGAAACAAGAATAAAAATAATAAATAAAATTACAAAAATAAACCCATAGAAAAGACCTAGATAGATGTACATAAATACGTATTTCTTCAGAAAAATCATATATGCACTGGCTAAAACACAAATTTCACAAATAAGGGAAAACTTATCTCTCTAGAGGCAATTGTTGTTAGACTCTTCCTTACCTACAAGCAAGTTGGTCATTCAGAATGACCAGGGGATCCAGGCGTGGTGGTGCACACCTGTAATCCCAACACTCTGGGAGCCTGAGGCAGAAAGCCTCTAAACTCAAGCACTGCCTGGGCGACCAGTGACTTAAGCAACACCATGTCTCAAAATTAAACGGGTAGTGTTAAGTCTGAAGCCACGCAACCAACCAGGCCAGGCATTCTGACGCAAGTAGAAGATTTATTGGGGTTATCAAGCAGGCTGGCTGTCTAGTGGACCAAGACAGCACTGAACAAAGGGGGGCAGGAGACTTTATAGGATCGTTCAGGGAGGGTGATCGTGGGCTGGAGCAGCCAGGTAACAGCCAGGTCATGGCTTTCGGGTGAGGTGGAGCAGCCAGATTTAGGTAGACATCACTTTATTCACATCAGAGGGGAGTGAGCCGAGCCGAGACCAAGGGACAGTGTGGGGCAGGGTTGGGATCGGGTCGGATGTCCAGAGGTATTGCTAACAGGTAACATATGCCCCAGAATACTTGCTGGTGGATCTCACAGCCACAGCATGTACCCCAAGATAACTCTCAAGTTACAGTGCTAACCTTACCCCCAAAGTTTGCCAAGAAATGGCTCACTCTAATCGCTTTTTGCATCACTCTAGCAAGCCTTTAGAAACAAGACACATCACTCTATGACACAACACATTTCCACATTTCCATTTATAAATTACTACATTTATAAAATGTAGTAATTCGATGAACGCTGAAAATTAAATAAATGCTACAGCAAGTTGCATTTTGAATCCTAAGTGAAAATCCTGCCGACTTCCTGCAACAGTCCTCTGGGTGTCAAAAGCACTCACTGTTCCTTTCTCTTTCTCTTTGGGCTCCACAAGACATTTGCCTTAAGAGACTACGGGCCGGGCGTGGTGGCTCACCCCTGTAATCCCAGCACTCGGGAGGCTGAGGCAGGAGGATTGGTGCAAGTTCGAGACCAGCCTGGGCTACAAAAGTGAGCTCAAGGCCAACCTCAACCGCATAGCGAGACCCTGTCTCAAAAAGACAAAAAAAAAAAAGAGAGAGACTACGGTCTTCACTGGACATGATGAGGCATTCCCGTCACCCCAGCTTCAAGGCAGGCTGAGGCAGGAGGACTGCAAGTTCAAGGCCAACCTAAGCACTTCGCTTCAGCTCTGCAATAGAGCGCTTGCTTAGAATATGTAAGTCCTGTATAGAACCCCCAGTACTAGAGGGTGGGTGTAAGGATGTCATAATAATATCAAAATAAATGAACGTCAGGGTCCACATCACAGCATGAAATAAATGGCTGTGTCCACGGGAGGTCTAGCGTGTCTTGCCCAACAGCTCCCCTAGGTGGCGCTGACAAGAGAGGAGGCAGGCCTGCATTCTTACGTGCCCCGTGGCTTTCAGCGCCCGCCGCCCTCTGGCCCTCCACATGAAGCTGAGCATCAGGGGTCATCTATCCTCATGCTATGTGGCCACTGCACAGAGGCCATTTTCTAATTGGTCAGAATTTGGTGATTCAATGGGCCGGTATTCATAAGCTGCTATGTGCCTGAGGATAGTAAGTTGCAGTGTTTGTCAGTGATGTCACTGGTATTAAACATTGTTTGGCTCCAAGCCTCTACTCAAGGTAGGAAAATGGGCCTGCTTCACCCACCTGCGTTACCTGCCTGCCCCTGTAGGCATGGGAGACCCCTAGCTGACACCACCTGAAGGCAGAAGTCTGGAAGTTGGCAGGAAATCCCTTGATTTCTTAAAAAAAAAAAAAACAAAAAAAACCTCCTTGTGATACAAGGAGGAAACACTGATCTGGGTGAGTGGCTGACCTCCAATAGGGAACCCCAAATGATATAGGGAAAACTGATCTCCAACCTGAAAAGTACCTGGGACGAGTTTGTGTTCTGTAAAACTGAAGAATGAATTATAAGAACAAACGGAGGTAATGAGCAGAACGTATTTATTGAGGGAAAGAAAGCTCCTGTCCGAGAGAGGCACAGGAGAGAGGTCCAGAGCAGTTTGTCCCCCAGGGAAGCTGTCTCTTTCAGGGACTTTTAGCTTGACTCTTTCCAGTCTCTTTCAAGGTGATTGATACTTATTTAGCATATCAAGTATGTTGTTGCTTGATAAGTAAATAAGTAAAAAAAAAAAGTTTACTCTTTTTTTTTTTTTCTTTTTGAGACAGCCTCACTATGCACTTCAGGCTGGCTTTAAACTCACTTTTGTAGCCCAGCCTGATCTCAAACTCACATCAATCCTCCTGCCTCAGCCTCCCAAGTGCTGGGATTACAGCTGTGTGCCACCATGCCCGGCTCCACTTTTGTTTACTCTTGAGATCTGGCCCATGGCAGAGGAGCGTCTATCTCTAGTTGTAAAGTCACCTTGTCTTCCATGTCACCCTTGAGGGCCCTGCCTAATTGCCTATAATATTTCTATCTAATTCAGCTACCTACAACACTTGGACTACTGAGGCTGTGTATGGTGGCACATGCCTGTAATCCCAGAGCTGGGGAGATTGAAAAGAGGAGGATCACTAGGAGTCCAAGCTACACAGTGAGACCCTGTACCAAATACATACATACACACATACATACATACACACATACATACATACATATATACATACACACACAGACATCTTGGAGGCCAAGAGATACCCATTCTCAGAGGCCATGTTATCATGAATGGTATGGTGCCATTTTGGTGCCAAAGAAACTTAAAAGCTCACAAGCAGGACGGCAGGAAATGACCCTGAAGAGGTCTCTCGGGACTCTGGGCTGTAGCTCATCCCTACAGCACTTGCCTAGCACATGGAAGGTTGTAGGCTCAATCCCCAGAACTGCAAAGCAAAGCAAAACAAAATCAACATCATGAAAAACATGGAGAATTCTGTGAAGAACTTGGTGATGGTGTGAGATGATCTCCAGTTAGCAGAGGCTCTCTTTAGTTCTCTCTGCTCTTGTATCATTTGCCTTTCAAAACCATTTCTTACCAGAAGCCCCTCAATTATGTACTAACAGGGTCACTGTTATGGTTTATGTCTAGCTGTCCCCCCAAAAGCCTCATGCAATCATGGGATATGGCTTCTATAGATTGAGACTTGATTTGTGATCCCTGGGATTGTGTTTTAGTACTGACAGGATTATCGGTCTGAGTAAGGCTGAGACTATGGGTGTGGTCTAGGGCAGATATCCTAAGGCAGAGAGCCTGAATGCAATATAAAGAGAGACAGACTCAAGCTGTAGCTGTTGCTCTGCTGCCATGTTTGGTTGGCTACCTCCGTCACCATTTTGTTGCTGTTCCGCCACCATGAACTGGATGCTTTCTGTCCTGCTCCACTCAGCCTTGGGCCAGCCAAATATGGACTAAAACCTCCATTAACTGTGAGCTAATAAACCTTTCCTTTCTTCATTTTGAGTATCAAGTATTTGTCCCAGCAACCAGTGAAAAGTAACTAAGATAGTCACCTTAGCCACCTCTATTTATTTTTTTTTTTTTTTTTTTTTTTTTTTTTTGTGGGACCAGGGTTCGAACTCACGACCTTGCACTTGCCCAGCAGGCACTTGTGCCTCGGAGCTATCTCCCCAGCCCCCAGCCACCTCTATTTAGAAGTTGTTACAAGACAGAAAGGAAAAAAGAAAGCAGCTAGAGCAAAATAAACTTGATTTTCCCAAGTATACTCCCAAAACGCAGAATGCAAATTGTGCAGATTTCTCCCCATGTGTGAGCAAGCCATTTACAGCCAGACACTGATTGTCCACTGGACCCTTCTGACGCAAGATCCTGACACTGAGGCAGCAGTTCCATAAGACCACCCCCCACTCCAGAGGCCACTCACAAGTCATAGCCTCCAGGACTTGTGACCAACCCCACGGAAACAGAATTTGACTCCCATGTGGAACTCAATCAGTTTGCTAAAGTGGCTCCCAAGACTCAAGAAAGCAACTTACTGGTGAACAGATGCACAGAACGAGTCTGGGCGGAGGCAGAGTGGAGGAGCTTCTGCGTACTCACCTCTCAGCATCCAAAAGGATGCGTTCCAAGACCCTCTCAAGACACTAAGCTGGTCGAGTCCTGAATGGAAGATGCCAGCTCCTTACTTTTGTGTGCATATGTTGCTCTATCCTTTGAATCATGTCTGCAGCTACTGTGTGCACCTAATACAATGGCAATGCTCTGCAAATAGTCAATATTCTACACTGTTTAGGGAACAAAGACAAGAAAAGCACTTGTGCAAGTTTAGCAGAGGCACAACCACCATGCTGCAGTGTGCAGCACAGGAAAGAGATGCAAGGTGAGGATGCCAGGTGAGTGCTGGGTGCAGCCCAGGACCTGCGCCCTGGCCAGCAGCGGCAGCAAGGTGCACCTCTTTCCATGGATTCAGTGGCATGCTAGCTTGAAGGACAGACTCAACTTCTGGCTTTTCAGAACTTTCTGAAGTTCTTTTGAAGTATCTACAACCCATAGCTGGTTGCTATGGCTTGAGAGCCCCCACTATGAAGGCTAGCCATGTATCATAGGAAAGAGTCAGGGTGCGCACAGCCCTCTTCCACCCCCGGAGGGGAGTCATGCCCAAATCATGCCCCCAATACCTCACCAGCTGGAGCGACCCAGGAAGCCAGTTTTCCCTAAAACAGCTTCTTATATTCAACATCACCCACATGGAGAAGCATAGAGTATCCATCCATACATGAAACAGCAATGACTTAGAAACTTTTTTTATTTTTCCAGAACCGAGGATTGAGCTCAGGCCCTTGCACTCACCAGGCAAGCACTTATTCTACTGAGCTATCTCCCTAGCCCCTACAAAAAAAAAAAAAAAAAAAAAAAAATTTACTATAAACCACAGCAGGGGCTATGGAAACAACACTGATACCATAACCATGGAAAAGTAAAAATTGTAACAAACAGCGCACGCCCATCTGCTTGTGTGCACAATGCTGCTATTCTCTATCCCACTGTAAAGACATCAGCACAGTTACACTGACGGCAAAACCCTCTAGCAGCATGCTACTACCAAGTGAGAAACATCTGGCTGCATGCTGAGCCCCCCAAACCCAGTCTCTCTCTCTCTCTGTCCTTCTCCCTCTCTCTGTTTCCTTCTCTCTTTGCCTCTTCCCTCCTTCATTCCCTTCCTCTTACAGAAATATTTCATCATCTTATTTTTACTTTACTTGCCTGCTTTGAGGTGCCAGGGACGGAGCCCAAGGTTTTGCCCACACCCACACAGGTGTCCTGCTGAGCTGTAGGTCAAGCCCAGCTGTAGTCGCCTTGTCCTTTCACCACGCCAGCCGCCTCATGAAGCCACTGGAAATCACAGTGCTCTGGTATCAGCAGAGAGGTGAATGCCAAGGTCCGTCCACAATTTTTCTTTCTTTCTTTTTTTTTTTTTTTTTGGCAATACCGGGGATTGAATTCAGGACTTGCCAGACAAGTGCTTATTCTACTGAGTGATCTCCCCAGACCTTCCACGATTTTTATTTCTGGTGAACTTTTCTTGAAAACAATTTTATAATCTTCCCCATGGCAAAGCCTTTTTCTGCAAATTAGAAACAAACTCTTTTAATGGACCAGTGCAGATCCCAGCAAACTGTAAATTCAGGTTCATACCCCAAATCTCATGTTTTCTTTCCGAGACCCAACATAACACGTTGGGATCGTGATTGCCTTAGTGAAAGTCAAGGCAAATTGATCTCTTTGTATCTCAGTAGCTTCCTCCATGTCCTCCCTGTGGTTCACCAAGAGAGGCCAGGGCCTCACTGGCATCATTTGCAAGAGACTTTTTGTAACATATCATCTTCTTGAAAACTCAAATTTTAATGGCTTGTTTCATGTTTTTCTCCAATTGTGTGTGTGTGTGTGTGTGTGTGTGTGTGTGTGTGTGTGTTACTAGGGATTGAACTTGAACTCAGGACTCTGCACTTTGCAGGCAAGCACTTATTCTACTGAACCATCTACCGACCTTTCCCTAACATTTTTAAAGAAATCTTTTATTTATTTGGTATAGGGTCTCACTGTGCAGCTCCAACAGCTTTGGGACTACAGGCATGTGTCACCATGCCCGATTTCAGTGGCTCAGCATGGGGCTAGCACAACATGTGGTACCAGGGATCAAACCCAGGTCCTTACACTTGCCAGGCAGGTGCTTAGACTGCCAACCTCTCTCTTTAATCTCCCCAATATTTGTGTTCTCCTCTTCCTAACAGCTTTTTAATTTTCATATTCTTGTTTATTTATTCTTTCCTTATTTACGTTATGGCTGGCTCAGCCTGCCCAGGGGGCGGGGCTGGTACAGCATGTAGTGCTGGGGATCAAACCGTGGTCCCTGCAGTAGTCTAAGCTTGCCTAAGCAGGTGCTTTACACTGCTGAGCTATCTCTCTGGCCCTCATTTATTTATTTTGTTTGGAAGATTTTTTTTTTTTCAGTACCAGGGATTGAACTTAGGACCTGTGCTTGCCAGACACGCACTTATTCCACTGAGCTATCTCCCTGGCTATTCATTTTGTTTTGTACTGGGGATCAAACTCAGGACCTTGCACTTTCCAGGCAGGTGTTTATGCCATTCAATTATATTCTTAGTCCCTTGTATTTGTTTTTCACTGATACTAGAAGTGTTCTTCAGGAGATTCAGAAAAACTTCATCTGGTGTTCTTCTTCAACTACTTTTTTTAAAGAATTTTTTATTGTTATGTATTTATTTATTTCTTATTTCAGAACTTTTGTTTGCTTGTTTGTTTATTTATTTATTTATTTTATGGCCAGCTCAGCCTGCCCTGAGGGCAGGGCTGGTGCAGCATGTGGTGCCAGGGATCAAACCGCGGTCCCTGCAGCCACCTAAGCTTTCCTAGTCAGGTGCTGTAGACCACTGAGCCATCCTGCCGGGCCCTCAACTACTTTTTTGTTTGTTTTGAGAGAGGGTCTTGGTATATAGCTCAAGCTAGCCTTGAATTCTCAATGTAGCTTAGGCTGGTCTTATGCTCAAAGTCATTCTCCTGCCTCAGCCTCCTGAGCGCTAGGATTATAGGAGTACACCACTTCACCTGGCTTCTTATACTTTAGATCAATAAGTAATCTCTTTATGCCTACTACCACTGGCTAACAAGATGCCTGTAAAAAAACCTTGGATAGCTATAGAGAGATAACATTTTTACCATGTATTATCTATTCATTTTTAAAGCTATTTTCAATTTTAGAAAGGTGATACAGATTTTCCACTTATGGTGCATCTTAAAGATTCTTTTAAAATAAAAATATTCAAGTTTCAAAATGACTTAAAGAAAAACATCAATAGTATAGATCTTTACAAAATCAAAAATCACACACACATTTCTTACATGTTTACATGTTGGACACTGTCATATATCATTTCATGATGGAACAACAACAGCTCATTTTTGTTGACACCAGATCTGCTTTCTTTTCCAGTAATTTTACTAATTACTCCCAGAGAGTCTTGGCTGCATATTCCATTACTGAAAACACACACACATGCATTTTCCACCTGCCCCCCATCAGCCCTGCAGCAGATGGATGGTTGGTGGCTTGCCCTTCAGGAGCCTTGGGTTTAGCTCCATACTGCAGTCATCTCAGAGCAAAAACTTGCCTTTTCTGGAGAATCGGAAGTGGCTTTTCCCATTCTGATTTGAGTTACGTTCTCTGTAACTTGCTGATCGTTTAACTACTACTCCCTGTGTTCTAAGGTGCTATGTGAACCCACCAACCCAAGACGTTTCCCCTCTGTGATTGCTGGGGATCTGGCATCACTGAGCCGCCACTCCTCCAGGCACTACAACCTTGAGCTCGGCTCTCCCTGCACATCTCATCTAGTATTTATTAACACTGTTTCAGCAGTTGTCCATTCCTCCCCATCAAGGTCAGAGCCCCTGTCCTGCTGTTGTTCTCATGCTAAGCAGGACTCAGCTACACTCAGCTAAAAGCTTCCTAGGGCAATTGTAGTCCTATGGCTTTTGTGTCCTTATCCCCTAGCCTTTACTATAACCCAGACTTTGTTTTCCCAGTTCTTGCCAGGGGTTCCAATTTTTCTTTTTTCTTTTTCTTTTGGTGTGTGTGCATTTGGTATAGAATCTCACTATACAGCTCAGATTCATAGTGATCCTACTGTTTTCAGCCTCCCTAGTACTGGGATTGCATGTGTGCACCACCACTTGAGGCAGGATTTGCTAGGGATTGAACCCAGGTACCTGAGCTTGCCTAAACAGGCTCTGAGTCCACTGAGCTATCTCACCAGCTCTCATCTCAAGTTTCTAAGTCAGTCTTGCTTATGTTACTCACCTTCCTTTCCCCTACCCCCAGCTCTCATGTGAATGTACACAAACTCTTTAACATCTTTTGCCTAATACAGTTTCCTGCTATCTATTTCCAACCCACTATAAATTAAAGCACACAATTGCCTTCTAAAGGGTTGATAGTTCAGTAGTAGAGCACATGCCTAGCATGCTCCAGGCCCTTGAGTATAATCCCAAGCCCACAAAGAAAAAGGGAGAAAATGTCTTATACTGATGTTGTGTGCGTTTGTGTGTGTGCACTTATGGCACATATATGCACATTTAAAGTAGAAGGGATATAAACATGGGGTAGGGAAATAGCTCGGTAAAATAAGTGCTTGCCTGGCAAGTGCAATGACCTGAGTTCAATCCCCAGTTCTGCAAAAGAAAGAAAGAAAGGAAGGAATAAAGAAGAAAGGATATAAACACAAAAAATAAAGGTCGACTTTATTTGGGGGAGAAGGGCATGAGAAGCAACCGGCATTCTTGTGAGCATGCCAAACATACCTCACCCTGCAAGCCAAACCTATATCGTTCTCCTACAGTTTAAAGAGGAGCCTGGATGCCTAGTGAGGATTTAGATAACTACTTCCTTGAGAAAAGATTTTTTAAAATTGTGTTTTCATTATGATTCCATCTCCATTTATTGATCAAAGGATTTCTTGCCTCACTTCACTCTATAATCTGTTGCTCAGATTAAGAAAATGTGAATACTATCGTTTGGTAGCATGAATATAGACTTTAAAGTGGTATCTTGGAGGCTGGATGATTCAAATACTATAACAAGAAAAGCAACTAACTGATCATGCAGAATGTGTTTTATGCATTATCTTTTTATGGACTGGGCAAGCAATGAAAACAATCTGATTAAATGTTTTGTAGAAGTACTCTGCTATAGAAGCAAGAACTTTTTTACATAGAAACAGCTGACAGGGGCCCGGCAGGATGACTCAGTGGTCTAAAGCGCCTGCTTAGGAAAGCTTGGGCGGCTGCAGGGACCGTGGTTCGATGCCCAGAACCACATGCTGCGCCAGCCCTGCCCTCAGGGCAGGCTGAGCCAGCCATAAAAACAAACAAACAAACAAACAAAAGTTCTGAAACAAGAAAAAAAATAATAAAATTTTAAAAATTCTAAAAAAAAAAAACCAGTTAACATAACGCACTAAATCAAAACATAGGAAAACAATATATGCAAAAGGCTCTTAGTGGGGCCTACAGAGATAGAACAAAGGAATAAGCACTAACCTGGCAAGTCCAAGGACCTGAGTTCAATCCCTGGCCCCACATACTGGGTGCGCCATCTTGGCCCTGGTTCCCTGGGTGCACCTTCTCCACCCCAGATGCAATATAAATAAATAAATATTTTTTTTTTAAAAAAGGCCCTTAGTGAACAAATGTATAAGCCATTATTCATTTCAACACAACACAATGATCATGCTTTTTTATTTTTTATGTACTTGGTATAGGGTTTCACTACGCAGCTCAGACTCATAGTGATTCTTGTGTTTCAGCCTTCCCAGCCCCAGGATTACAGGTGTGCGTCACATCCCGGCTGGCACCCTATGTGAAATCTGGGATTGGACCTGGGTCCTTAGACTGCTGCGCTATCTCCAAAGCCCATCATGTTCATTTTTTACTTAGGGAACAACACTCATATAAAAGTATACTAAATTCTTGGTTGCATGGAACTGAAAAGTACTCTTTATTTCAGTATTTCCTTTCGTATACTACCAACAAACTCTGTGGGTGAAGGACAGTCCTCTATCTTCATGGTTTTTCTTTGACCCTCTATCTTGCCAGCCTGATGGCCACTTGACTCACTAATTTTTCCTCCTGAGGGCTACCAAAGAAGAGAAAGGAAGTGAACTTCAGGTTGGTCCAGCAGCTTAGTGACAAAACCCAGTCTCAGTACAGTACACTCAAAAACTATCCAATTTTTTTAAAACCCAAATTCTTTTGTTCCATTTAAGATTTTGCTCCATCCAATTCATTAAACACCCTTTTCAATTTAAACATAGACATTCTGGTGTCTGACATTGTTTTTTTTGTTTGTTTCTTTTTGCAAGACTGGGGTTCTAACTCAAGACCTTGTACTTGCCAGGCAGACACTTGTGCCATGGAGCTATCTTCCCAGCCCTTTGCTTTGTTTTTGACATTTTGGTTATTAACAGTTACTTATTTAACAGTATTTGCCCTGTCCATGAAAGACCTTCCAGAAACTTAAATTCATTGCCAGTGTCTGGAGAACAAAGGAAAGGGAACAAAAACAGTACCAACTTAGGACGGAATCTATCTACACTGCTTATGCCATCTGTGGTTTATAATTGCCTGGAAAAGTAATATACCCTTTGCATAGACCTGGAAACCCAGGCCTGGATTTACTCCAGCCAGTCTCTCAACTTAAAGGGAGGCTAAGAGCCTCCAGCACAAGCCCTTCACCAAGAAGGGCTGGAGCCTGCAGGTACTAGATTAGTCGGCCACATTCACTAGGCATATTTGTAAGATGACTTCACAGCCTTGAAAAAAAAAACACACACACACATGAAAGCCTTCTGAGGGAATTCATTGATAAGTCAAGAGAAACAAAATGCTTTTGTGGTTTAACAACTATTTCAACGTCAAGCTTTTTTACAAAAGTCAGGCACGCAAAGCTTAAACATTGCGCGGCTTCTCTTCTGCGAAAAGTTGAAATATAAGTTAGGACGAAAATAAAAAATATAGTGAATAGGGTGAGAGATCATTTGAAAATGGAGAGAGGGAAAAGGGAAAGAGAATGGAAAACGTGCAGCTACTCATATCCCATCAGGACTGTGACCGTTATGTACATAATGGAAATAAGTACTAATAAAAACTGAAGATGGAAAGTAGCAGCAATTAATACTTAAAAAACCCTCGCAGCCAGGTTTCAGATCGGCTGCACAACCTCCGCAGGACTCGGTGACAGCACGGGCTAGCGACGATGTAATCAGCAACTGGGCTATCTGCGGCATTGCTGTGGGAGCCGGAGCCCAGGCGCCAGCCACCTAGGTGCAGAGCTGCCGCGAGCTCAGCCCCGCCGCCCTCAACGGTCCCCACCCGCTCCCACTCCGCGGACCAGGGCCGGCCACCTAGTCCCAACATCCCCCACCCCACAAGCCCGCGGCCGCAAACGCCCTCCGCACACGTGATGGGGCGGGGAGGGCGGTTTTTCTCCTCCCCTCCCACTTCGTGAAACCCACCTCCTCCGGAGAGGCTGCAGCGTTCTATTGCCCTACCACCAGAACGATGCCGGTACTGACCAATCAGGATGCGACTACTCCAGTAAGCCCGCCCCCCGCTGATCCTAGCGCTCCTTCCCGCTCACTCCGGAGCCACTTCCGAAGAGCGAGAACCGCCATGAAGAGAGAAGCGGGTGCCGCCCACCTCTGCTCCAGCAACGTCCCTGGGTACCAGCGGCACAACGGCAACCACGCACCCAAGCTCTCCAACCACAGCTCATGCCGCCGTCGCCAGCGGCGCCGACATGACAAGGCGCTGCATGCCTGTTAGGCCAGGTTTCCCCTCGTCCCCAGCCCCGGGGTCGTCGCCCCCGCGCTGTCATCTGAGACCCGATAGTACCGCCCCTGCCGCAGCGGGAAAGACAGCAAAGAGTCCTGGGGACAGGTACCGTGCAGAGGGCCGAGGAAGGGGCCGGGTCGCGGGGGCAGGGCTGAGGGAGGCCGCGGACGGCCGCTACGGCTTCCGCCGTCCTCCGCGAACGCGGGCCCGGCTTCCGGCCCGTGCGCCCTCGCCCCGCCCCCGCCGAGGGGGGCGGCTGCAGGGAGCGCGGCTTCCGGTCCCGCGGTCGGGTTCGCTGCGCGCGGGCTGGCACCGCGGGCCTGTGCGGTGGCAGGAGCCCGCTCCGGCGGGACGTGAGTGTTGTCCTGGCAAGCTGGACCCGGGTCCCTAAGTGTTGACGCATTTTTAGGTGATTTTCAGGTCTCAGTCTGGTGGGCTAGTAGTGACAACCTTTTCAGTAATGCCGGTGAAGTTATGTAAGAAGTGGGGAAACGGTACGGATTTACAGTCCAGCCTGCACGATAATTCATTTGATAGGAGGCGCAGATTTAAAATGTGATTGTTTTCTCTTTCGGTATCTTTATACCTCTCAAGAGCGCAGTTTTTTGTATAGATTTTGTGGGGGTTATGTAAAGATGGGGAATTTGATCAAATGACATCCTTTGACAATAAAACATGTTTACATTCTCTGCGAACTTGGTACTGTCTTTTTTACCTTTAAGTTGAAAAGCTTGTAACAGAATAATTTACTTAATAATAAATGGATGTTCTAATGCTGTGGTGCAAGTACACAATCCCTTATCTTAATCCTGAAAGCCAAAAATTTATGAAAACCAAACGTTTTCAGTGAGTTTAGCACCACGTCTTACTTGGCAGCCAACCCGACTAGAACTGATGTAAGGCTGTTCATAATTTTTATTTCATTAAGTGTGAATATTCCTAAGTTTTGCTGGAGAAATAGTGATGGCAGGGGCTGGGGAGATAGCTCCATGGCACAAGTGCTTGCCTGGCAAGGGCAAGGTCATGAGTTCACACCCTGGTCCCGCCAAAAAAAAAAAAAAATAGTAAAATAGTAATGATGTGTTTGATTACATGTTGCAGCATCAAGCTCCCACTGGAGGCTTTACATTATGCCTTAAATTATCCCCTTCCTGAAATCCAGTGTGTTCACAATTTAACACATTTGGCCCCAGAAGCTGCAGATAAGGGTTTGTGAAGCTGTTATAATTGTCTTTGTTAATCAGTTATAAACCAGTAGTAGACATTTCTGTGCATATGAATTTCGTGAACAAATTTGAAAGTCACAACAGTGGTTATTTTTAGAGATCCATATGTTCTACCCTAATCCAGTTTTCTCTTTGATATATTAAATGCAAAAGAGCTTGAGAGCTAATGCTTTAGAGATGGTGTTACATTTAGTAACTGACATAAAGTCTACTATAGTCTAGCATTAGCAGCTTCTCTAGGAACAAGGCATCACAGAGACGCTGGCATTTCTTCCTTTATTCTGGTAGCACTAATCTGCCTAGTGTAACATTTTCTGTAAGCATGTATATATTCTACCATAGCCTGTAATTCATGTCATCATGGATTTTCTACCAACATTTCAGACAGACATGGTGGACTGTGAGTAAACCTGTGCCCTGATTTTCTAATGTGACTGTGGTGTCTGTGATGTAGAAAGACCTTAATCTTGGATTTGGCTGGTTAAGGCTTTCACTGCAAACATGGATAGAATGTTTTGAGAAGCCAGTAAGTTTCTCTTTCATCAAAAAGAGTACATTTTTTGCAAAATTTGTCTGAAAACTAATTTTGTCCTCTGCATGTGACAGCCTCCTTTTGTAGTTGACAAGTTAATACAGGAGAAGTCCCAGAATATAAACTACTGGTGTGTTCCTACTTCATTTTGTGCCCACTTCAGGGAACTAAAATCTTAAGTAAGAGCACTTAGCTTAACTTGTTAGCCTTCTTCTACATGTCCTTCTTTTGTAGTTTTTGCAGGTAGTATGTTTTTGTATTTTAAGGATTCTTAGGTAAATTAAAAATTTGAGATAAGCATGATAGTGCCCACTTGTCAATCCTTTGGGAGGCTGAGGCAGGAGGATTGCCATGAGCTCCAGGCCAGCCTGGCTAAGCAGTTCAAGGCTAGCTTGATCATTACAGCAAGACTCTGCCAGAAAACCCCAAAAGTGAGAAGTTTATATGGAAAACTTACTCCCATTTTTGCTGTTACTTAGGTCAGCATTTTTGCTAGTACTCCTTGTGCCTTCAGCCTGCTGCCTCTCAAGATCGGCAAATCACTCCTACCGCCATTCTACCATTTGCCGTACTGCTGCCGGTGTCTGCTCCGGCTTTGCTCCATTTCTAGTCTCCTTTTCATATCAGTTACTGGATATAGCGACAACAGAAGTGAGGCTGTATCCCTGAGGTCCCTCATTCTACCAGGTAGCTGTGTTTCGCTGTGAAATAGTATTCTGTACCAGTTCCCCACAACCGCACTCCAGTTTTACCATTTTAGTACCATAGATTAGATAAGTTTTACTAGTTTTTTATAAACCCCCAGAAAGCAATGAATCATTTTCAGTTTCAGTAACACAGCAAAGTTCTTGCCATTGTTGAAATTTAGTTAAGCCAGATGAGTTCCAGCCTGTATTTATAAATTTAGCATTCTTCATTTAATCTGAATTACTGAAATTGCATTATTTCATGTGATCCCATATTAGTTATGCTTTTATTTTCAGGAAACAGTCAATTATAGATTTCTTCAAGCCAGCTTCAAAAGAAGGTAGGCATATTTTAATACATTTTATGAGCTATTTTGGAGCTGAGAGGAGATGCATTCAACTTTGAAACTTTCTGTTGATTCATTCAAAATTGAAAATGTAGGCTAGGTATAGTGGCACACACCTGTAATCCCAGTTCTCAGGAGGCTGAGGCAGGAGGATCATATTGCAAGTTCAAGGTCAGCCTAGGCTACAACGTGTTGAAATCCAGCCTGAACTATATAAGGAAGCTTTCTCAAAACAACCAAAAAATAAATAAAAATTTGAAAATGTAGGATTTTAATGAAACTGCAGTGATGTTTTTTAAATAAACTATACATAATTTTGCTGTTAAAAGTTATTAAATATAAAATATTCCGGTGCATAATGATTATGATGAATAGTGTTTGGGGATCTTTTTTCTTTTGCTGTTTTCTTCACATGTGTAGCTTAGGCTGGCCTTGAACTCATGGCAGTCCTCCTGCCTCAGTGTGGTGTATAATGCAATGCCTTAGTTTTCTGTTAAAATCACTTAAGAGTCATGAGGAGGTTATGTGCTGCAGCAAAAGGGAAGCTTCATGTAAGATTTCTTAAGTAAACCTTGTCTTCATTTCTCTTACTCTCAATATAGTATGTATCACTGCCAATGTATTTTGCTTTGAAAAATGATTCCTTTAATATAGTTTTATATTTTAATAGTGAAGATCAATAATATAAAACACTAGCTTATGTGACTTCTAGTAACATGAAATTTGTGTTTTAATTGGCTGTTTAGAGAGACATATGTTGGATTCTCCACAAAAATCAGACATCAGATATGGAGGAAATGGATTGTCCATCACTGGCGCAGAGCAGTTTCAGAGGAAACTGTCCTCATCAAAGACATCTAAACCCAAAAAAACATCATCAGAAAAAAGTCCTATAATAGAATCCTTGATGAAAGGCATTAAAGAGCACCATAGAGACCAAGGTGTGCACGAGTCCCGCCAGCCTTGTATGTCACTGGTCTCTGAATATTTTTCCAAAGGAACAAATTTTAGTGTTTCTCATTCGTATTACTTGTCAAAAGAAATGAAGACACTGAAGAAAAAACATCCGTCTCCAGAAAGAAAGAAGTCACAGTTTATTCATGAAAATAGCAAAGAAAAGAATGATAAAGATCGGGGAAAGGCGAATGCAAACTCCAGAAAGCCAGCCATGGTGACAGAAACTGACACCTTTAAGAGCAGCTCCACAAGTCTTAGCAGCAGGAGCAGCCTATCCAGACACCACCCAGGAGAAAACCCAGTGGGAACTACCAGTTTCCAGAGGTCACTAGCTACATACTGCAAAGAACGAGAATTAAAGAAGCAGAGAAAAGAGCAAATGAAGCAGAAAATCAACTCAGAAAATTCCTTCTCAGAAGCAAGTAATCCCACTTTAAAATCCACCAGTCAAGTAAAAAAATGTAAACCAAGGCAGGAACAAAGTAAACAGAATGACACCCCTGGAAAAAGTAACATTTCAAACGTGGTATGTACATTACCTGCTAAATTAGCTTTGTCTCTTCTATATCACAACACTAAGTCTAAAAATATATAATGACATCACATTGATAGAGTTATAAAAATATATAATTTGAAGGTGATCTTACGCAGTTTCATCCAACTTCCCTTCATTAAATTCAGTGAATTAGTGTTTTTTGCCCTTAATATTTTGAGACCAAGATTTAAAATCTTATTTAATCAGAAAAGTAAGCATTCATCCATTTAGGGAAGTACAGTCATTTTTAAGTTAGGATCTGCTGAGGTGAGATAGTTGAAGAGTGGAAGATTTGGAAGACCAAAAAATGTTCTAGAATAGTGGCTTGTCAGAATTGCCAGCTCAGATTTTGGCCCAGGTACACAGAATCAGAGCTGGTAGCAAAAGAGCCCCACTGTTCATAGGCTTTCCAAGAGATACTGCCATATGTGAGAACTTGAGACTTACTGGCTTAGAGTATATAGAGGTCCTAAGTACTGGATTGTGGGTCTTAGGAAATTTTCCCAACGTATCTTAACCACATCAGATTTTTTAAAAATAGAGATCATGGGCTGGGGAGATAGCTTGATAGAATAAACACTTGCCTGGCAAGCGCAAGGTCCTGAGTTTAATCCCCGGTAGTGCAAAATAACGATACTGATAATAAAATACAGGATGAATTTTACATAAAAGTTGTCCCTCAGCCTCAAAAATTGAAAGCTACCAAGAAAATGCTCTAAAATTTTAAAATTAGATTGACCGAAATTAAGCCAAATTATGATAATCTAGCAATGAATAGATTGGGGCATTATTACTAGAAGATGTAGTTCTTAAAGTTTCTTGTAGAAGATTGATGGCCTTTACCAGTGAGATTTGGTAGTAGAAGTTAGCAATGGGTGGCCCATTTTATAAGATTTTAGGGTTCAGTGATGCGTCAGTCCTTAAACAGAGGTACTGAAGAATTCAAGTTATATCATCTTTTAACTATTAAAATCAGCATTGTAAAGATTTTTTATTATTATTGGTTTTGGGTTTTGGGTTTTTTTTTTTTTTTTTTTTTGGCTTTTTTGTAGCCCAGGCTGGTCTCAAACTCACAACGATCCTCCTGCCTCAGCCTCCCAAGTGCTGGGATTACAGGCGTGAGCCACCACGCCTGGCTTTTGGTTTTGTTTTGTGTTTTTTGAAACAGAGTCTCGCTATGCAGTTCAGGCTGGACCTGAACTCACTTTTGTAGCCCAGGCTGGTCTCGAACTCATATCGATCCTCCTGCTTCAGCCTCCCAAGTGCTGGGATTATAGGCATGCGCCACCACGCCTAGCCTAAAATAAGCATTGCAAAACTGACTTCATATTATCTGCATTTTTAATGATACTTGTGTCTGCCTATGCACACTACTAGAAATTAAATTGGGGCTCTTGTGTATGTTAGGTAAGTGCTCTGCTGCTAACCTGCACTTCCAGCTTATACCTTTTATTTGTTTGCAGTACTGGAGATTGACTCCAGAGAGCTAACCTATATCCCTATGCCTTTTTTATTTTTAAAATTTTGAGGTTGCCCAAGGTGGCTTCAAACTTGGGATCTTCTTGCCTTGGCTTTCTAAGTACCTGGGATTGCAAGTGTGGGCCACCATGGCTGCCTCTTTCATTGTAAAACTTAAGATCTAGGCTTTAAATGTCAGTGGCTTTCTTACTCAGTGTAGATATCTGTTTGAATATTAATGAAGAAAAGTTCACGTCTTCACTACTTGAAATTTTTTTTTTCTCTTAATAGGAAAATGGACATCTCTCAAGAAAAAGATCCTCTCCTGATTCATGGGAACCTACTTCAGGTAGAAATAAAATAGATGATTTTCTAAATAAATTTACTTCTTTTTTTTTTTTTTTTTTTGTCTTTTTGAGACAGGGTCTTGCTATGCAGTTCAGGCTGGCCTTGAGTTCATTTTTGTAGCCCAGGCTGGTCTCGAACTCTCACAGATCCTCCCGCCTCAGCCTCCCGAGTGCTGGGATTACAGGCGTGAGCCACCACGCCCCACTTAAATTTATTTTATTTATTTATTTATTTATTTTTGTAATTTACTTCTTAATGACACTGCTTTTTAAAATAATTATTGAAGGGCCAGTGAGATAGCTCAGCAGTCTAAAGCACCTGCTTAGGCAAGCTTAGGCAACCTCAGGGACTGCAGTTTGATCTCCGGCACCACATGCTGTGTCAGTCCCACCCCCAGGGCAGGCTCAGCCAGCCATAATAAAAAAATTAAAATAATTAAATAGGCACTTCCTTTCTCTTTCTTACTTTATTGTTTCAGAACTTTTGTTTGTTTGTTTGTTTATTTTTATGGCCGGCTCAGCCTGCCCTGAGGGCAGGGCTGGTGGAGCATGTGCTGAGGATCAAACCACGGTCCCTGAAGTGGCCTAAGCTTTCCTAAGCAGGTGCTTTAGACCACTGAGCCATCCTGCTGGGCCCAGCACTTCTTTTCTAGACATGAATTGTTTGAGATTAAATTGTTTACAGCATAAAAATGAATTTAGTGTCCCTAAATTGGTTTGTCTTGACTTTTTTCTTCCTTCAAGAATTCCTTTCAGTGTATTTCTCGTGTACTTAGTGTTGCACTTCAAAATCTTTATCTTTTCAGGGTTTTGGAGAGGGGTTGGTTTTTGATACTGGCAGTCAAACTCATGACTTTGCACTTGCCAGGCAGGCGCTATGCTGCTGTGCTGTCCTTGGCCTGTTGGCTACATAACACATTTTATTTCTGTAGTTGAGATCTTGTATTAATTCTTTGTGTAAAGTTGCAATTGTTAATCAGGAGCCAACACAGTTGTTTCTAGTATTTCAAATATTGACGTGACTGTTTTTGTAACAGACTTCAAGGACATTTGTAAGATAATAATTATTACTTTTACTAACTATACACACTTCGTATGGAGGGTTGTATGTATTGTCTTTATTGTTATTTTTGCTCAGTGCTAGGGATTGAGCCAGCTTCCTCACTCCTGCTGGCGAGTGCTCTGCCACTGAACCCCAGAGCTATACTCACAGGTCTAGTGAATCTTTAATATGTAAAGAACCAGCCGGGCGTGGTGGCGCACACCTGTAATCCCAGCACTCGGGAGGCTGAGCCAGGAGGATCGGTGCGAGTTCGAGACCAGCCTGGGCTACAAAAGTGAGCTCAAGGCCAGCCTGAACTGCATAATGAGACCCTGTCTCAAAAAGACAAAAAAAAAAAGAACCAATGAAATCTACTTTTAGCCACAATGCAAATTTTTAAAAACTCATTAACTCAAATATAGATGCTGTACCTGAATATGATTACTAATGAAGCCAGCTTGCCTTCATGTTACATCTCAGGGGTCTGGGATCTAGAAGTCCCCAGATTCACCCTCACTGGGTCTTTCTCTTCACTGTAGAAGGAGGAAGAGAAGTCAGAGAAGACCAATGCAAAGCAAAAGTAGTTATATTGTAAATAGTGCAGGGCTCTTTAAAACCATTTTGGGGGTGGAGTGGCAGCTCAGAGCTGAGACATCACAGAATCTGGAGCAGAGTTGACATTTGATTGGATAGTGGGCTTACTGTGAAGAGTTTGGCCTTACAGAGGGGAATTTGGGTAGACATGGCAGCCTGCACCAGGATGATGTCTGCACAGAGCCAAGTGTCAAAATAGCCTGTTGGCTTCAGACCACAGAGTTACTTAAAAGTTGCTTGACTCGGGGCCCAGCGGGATGGCTCAGTGGTCTAAAGCGCCTGCTTGGGAAAGCTTGGGTGGCTTCAGGGACCGAGGTTCAATCCCCGGCACCACATGCTGTGCCAGCCTTGCCCTCAGGGCAGGCTGAGCCGGCCATAGAAATGAGTGAATAAACAAAGGTTCTGAAACAAGAAAAAAATAAATAAATAAAATAAAAAATTCTTAAAAAAGAAAAAAAGTTGCTTGACTTGCCGCCCATAACTGCCAGAGCCTACATTTTGCACCCTCTGTAAAGGGCCTGCCTGTGTCATTACGTAGGTTCCTTGGGTTGCTATGGCAGGTTCCCACACTGCAACAGAAGTCACTGCCTCACAGTTCTAGAAGCTGCAGTGCCCAGAGGGCTGTGCTGTCCCTGGCAGCTCGAGGGGAAATCCTTTAACTCTTCTGACTTCTGATGTTGGCCTAATACCTGGAATTTCTTTACTTGTGGCCACATCACTCCAGCCACATCATTTCCTTAGGGTCTTCTCTGTCCTCTCTCCGTGTGTCTGTATCCAGGTTTCTCCTTCATTTAAGGACACATCGTTTTGCATTGGGACAGACTCTTTAAGATGTGTTTAATTGAGTCATCATTGTGAAGAACTTGTTTCTAGTACGGGCTGCAGGCTGCAATGTGGGGGTCAGCATTTGAGTGTGTCGTTTTGGGAGCACACAGCCCATAGCATAGCTAGGATGATAGAAATACAGACATGGGAAAGGATAAAAGCAGTTACATACTGAATCCATGTTTATTTATTTGGTCTTTTTTTTTTTTTTTTTTGTGGGACCAGGGTTCGAACTCACGACCTTGCACTTGCCCAGCAGGCACTTGTGCCTCGGAGCTATCTCCCCAGCCCCTTATTTGGTCTTTTTGAGCCAGGGTTTCACCATGTAGTTCAGGCTGGTCTTGAACTCACCTTGTAGGCCAGGCTGGTCTCAAACTCAAAACCACCCATCTGTCTCAGCCTCCCCAGTACTAGGATTATAAGCATGCACCACTATGCCTGACTGAGTCCATTTATTCTTAATGAGAAATTAAAGATTACTTTCAACTCTTGATCCTATATGTGTTTGAAGGTAGTGTATTTTTGGGCTGGCCAGATATCTCAGCATATTAAAGCACCTGCTTATGCAGACACAGAGACCAGGGTTCAATTCTCCTCCAGCATACATGCTGGCCCCACCCCCAGGGCATGCTGAGATGGAGACTGGACATGGTGGCATGCACCTATAATCCTAGCACTTGGGAGGCTGATCTGTGTAATGAGACCCTGTAGACCCTGTACTAAATACTTTTTGTGTGTGTGTGTGTGTGTGGGACCGGGGTTCAAATTCATGACCTTGCACTTGCTAGATAGGCGCTTGTGCCATAGAGCTATCTCCCCAGCCCTCTAAATACATTTTTTTTTTAAAGTTACTGTAGGCCCAGCAGTATGGCTCAGTGGTCTAAAGCGCCTGCTTAGGAAAGCTTAGGTGGCTGCAGGGACTATGGTTCAATCCCCGGCAGCACATGCTGCACCAGCCCTGCCCTCAGGGCAGGCTGATCCGGCCATAAAAATAAATAAATAAACAAAAGTTCTGAAACAAGAAAAAAATAAAATAAAAATTAAAAAAAAAAAAAGTTACTATATTTTTCATGTAGTAGAACCAGGTAGTGCTAGGCTTAATGTGCATTTTGAAGGAAAGTATATTTGAAATCATTTTATGGGTACAAGTATGTAGTGGTTTATGTTTTTCCAAGTGATACTCTTAATTCTACTAAGGGGGTGTACTTTTAATAGATTTGGAATGGAAAAATGAGCATTTTTCAGTGGCTTTAAATTTCTTGGACACCACTATTTAAAATTTTGGAAGTAAGTGACAGTGTTAGTTCCTTCATTACATACACTATGAATCAGCCTAAAACTTTCAAAATTTGATGTTTTTTTCAAGGTGTTCTGGACACCCATTGAATAAGCTTTACTTGCATGAGACTGTGTACTTTTCACTAATCTGAAAAAACTACATTTTGCTAGGCTCTAAGCAGAACAAATTCCCTGACAAGAGAAAAAGGAGCTCTGTGGACTCAGACCTGAAAGGCATGAGAGCGTCTGTGGTGCCAGAAGCAAGAGAGTCTGGCCTTGGGCAGCGGCCTGCTGGGTCGCACCAGAAGGAGCAGTTTATAAGACATGTTGCCCTGAAGACACCTGGTAATGTGCTGCGCTTAGAGGAGCTGTCCAAGGAAGCGAGTGTTGACACTGGTGGCTCCTCTCCAGGCCTGGCACCTTTGTATGCTGGCCACCATTCCTCCAGGAACAGTGACCAAATCTGTGTGGCAAGTACCAAAGAGACTAAGATACAGAAGCCCCACCTGTATTTACCTCAGGAAAAATCTACAATTAAAAAGCCTACCACTCTTCAGAAAAATAAAACTGCTAGTTCTGAGTCATCGAAAGAGACAAAACCTCTACCTTTGCCTTCCCGTGTTCCAAGCGCTGGCTCCTCTCAGGTACCATTAAATGCTAAAAGTTGCACCCTTGTGGTTCCTAAGAAAGACAAAGAACGTTCGTCATCTAAAGAATGTTCTGGGCATTCTGCAGTGTCCTCCAAACACAAGGAACACAAAGCGAAGACTAACAAGACTGATTCTAGTGTGTCTTCAGGGAAAGTTTCTGAGGGATCTGTGTGTGCAGAGTATGGCACTCCTGCCAAGTCTCCTCTGGCTGCTTTGGAAGTTGTGCCATGTAACCCAAGCCCTCCAGCACCTTCAAATAAAGCCCCTTCTGATAAGGAGAGTTCAGGAAATTCCAATGCAGGTAGCAGTGCACTGAAAAGAAAACTAAGGGGTGATTTTGATAGTGATGAAGAAAGTTTAGCTTGCAACCTAGACAGTGATGAGGAAGAGGAACCATTAGAGTCGCTGGCAGAAATAATGGCCTTGAACTTCAGTCGGACTTCTACAACTTCAGCGGGGCAGGCTCTTCCCAAGGGGCTTCCGTATCAGTCACCAGAACACAAAGTAAGTAGCTTTGTAACTTTTGTGTTTGTTTGAAGAGGAAAAAAATGATTAGGGAAAAAAGGATAGATTGTTACAATTTATTTTAAAATTGGGTATTTTTTACGACCTGTAATTGAATGAAAAGTAGTATAATTCTTGGTGGGTAAGTTAATATTCAATATCTTCCAGTTTTATTACTGTAAATCAGTGGTCTCCAAACTTTCTTTCTTGATCACATAGTTTTGAGCATGTACCCCAATTACAATGTGTATTTGTAGATGTGTATATATGTACTAGAATACTGTATACTTTCTAAAGCTTATGGAAAAACCAGAATTTAAAAGGGAAAAGAAGGAAATGAGTATTTT
Organism: Myocastor coypus; assembly: GCA_004027025.1. Taxonomy (NCBI): domain Eukaryota; kingdom Metazoa; phylum Chordata; class Mammalia; order Rodentia; family Myocastoridae; genus Myocastor; species Myocastor coypus. Next base: position 32,270 of record PVJA010007967.1, on the reverse strand, counting down.
TCTGTAGAAGTTATTATAGACTTAATTTCTACTAGAGTTTATATAGAAGTTCCATATAAATAGAAGTTCTATTATTTTCTTCCTGCACCCCACTGGATCACCTTGCACACCTCCTGCTTTGGAGACCACTGCTGTAAATGAAGGTAGAGTGTAGAAATGTTGTTAATTGTGGTGTGCAATTTTATTTATAGAGTACTTCATTCTTTCTTGGGAATAAGCTGAATTAAATTTTAAGATACCTGTAAAATTTGGTTGGGAAGATTGTTAGTATTTCACAGTAACAACTAAAAATGAGCAGTTTGGTTCCACTGAATTAGAACTCAGAAGTAAAGAAAGGATAGCCACAAAGCCCTGGGGTGTTTGCAGTCAGATCCTAATGCTAGCAGAATTCTGTAAAGAGAACCTTTCCTAACCGTAAAATCAAATTGCCTGCAGTACGAAATGATGGAATTAAAGCATGGCATAAATTTCTCTTTTAAAAATGTATCATCCGGGGCAGGGGATTTGGCTCAGTGGTAGAATGCTTGACTAGCAAGCTGAAAGCCCTGGGTTCAGTCCTCGGCACCAAAAACAAAAAATAAACCTCCCCTAAAAAAATATATCATCCCAGTACAGATTGTTGAAATGGAAAGTAGTTCTTAGTACTCTGGATAACTGAAAAGCACCCCAGTTCTTCTGCTAAGATATGCTGTGAAATACTCTGAATTTTCATTTTTTAGGAACGTGCTCACAGTGGCACTTACACAAATTCTCTGGAGCGTCTAGTGAAGGAGATGGAAGACACACAAAGGTTGGTTAGCGTCAAGACTGGGGTGCTGAGTTCGATAGACTGCTTGTTTGTATGGTCAGTGTTTGTTTTTTCATGTCATGTTGAGTCACTGGTCTCTCTCTTTTATTTATTTATTTATTTATTTATTTTAAGACAACATGTCACTGTGTAGTTCAGGTTGGCCTTACACTTAACTTTGTAGCCCAGGTCTAAAACTCATAACAGTCCTGCCTCGGTCTCCTAGGTGCTGGGATTACAAATGTGTACCACCACACCTGGTTTGTGTTGACCTTTTCAGGAAAGAATAAAAATCTCCCTGTCCAGTACTGTCCTTGAAGGGTTCCTGCAGGAAGGAAGTATCCTGCACAAAGTTCCATTGGCACCCTACTCAAGGGGTGTTGGGAGCTGCTGAAACTAAAATTGACCGCACATGGCAGGGCAGTATGAGGCCGCATTGCCTTTGCGGTCAAACCACCTTGGTCTTGGAAAAAAAAATCCTGCCTGGACAGTGAGGACCATTAGTCGCTAGACAACCTTGTGTCTTACAGCTTTGTAACATATAAATAAAGGCCCTGGCTGTCTGCAGGGGCTCGTCTCGCCAACCAGGCAGACGGTCACCGCCTAACCCGGCTCTTGTCTTCTTCTCTGTCTTTTCTTCATTCCTACTGCTGCTTTCTCCCCGGGTACAACAGATCACACTGAGAGACGAACAGATCCCTATAAAGGGGGGGCCACTGTGTTGGGGCTGCAGGTGATGTGGTTGGCTTTTAACTTACCTTTAGGGTAGAGATTAGCATACGTTTTGCGTCCATACCATTTTAATAGTGGTCCATTCATGTGTTGTCAACTATGATAGAAATACAGGCTCTCTTCTTCATAGGTTGAGTGAAAAGGTCCAGGTTTGGGGGCCTCAGGATTTAGCTCAGTGGTAGAGTATTGCCTTGTGTGTGCAGACCCTGGGTTTGATTGTCAGCACCAGCAAAAGAAAAAAAGTCATCAGGTTTGTATAGTATATGGTGTATCTCTGCATCGCATTAACTAATGTTTTTATCGCAACTCGTAGCTAGGAGTGAGTGGAATGAACTGTGGTTAACAGTTCATTAAGTACATTGATGTTACATACAACTCCAAAACTTTTTTGTTTTCCCAAACTGAAATTCCATATCAGCTAAGCAATAATTCTGCATTTTTCTCTTGCCCCTGCCTGTGGCAACTACCATTCTACTCTCTATCTCTATGAAATTAACTATGCCAAATGCTTCATATAGGTGGGATTATCAGTCTTTCTCCTTTTCTGTTTCACTTAGCATAATGCCTTTATTACTCATTAATGACAAGGTTGTCTGAATTTCCTCTTTGGAAGGTTGATCTTTCCATTGTATATGCCATATTTTGTTATTCATCCAGGGCCACCTAAGTTTATGTACTCCTAGCTACTGGAGATAGTGTTGCAGTGAACACAAGTGTACGTTAATCACAGCTTTTCATACTTTTAGGGTTTTTTTTTTTCTTTGTCTTTTTGAGATAGCATCTCATTATGCAATTCAGGCCGGCTTTGAGCTCACTTTGTTGCCCAGGCTGGTCTCAAACTTGATACCCTCCTCCCAAGTACTGGTATTGCAAGCATGTGCCATCACACTCTCCTATTGGGAATGTCCTACAGGTGGACCGTGGGCTTGCTGAATTGTCAAGGAGGTGCTTCGTTTTGGCAGAACTTTCATACCCACCAACAATGATAAATGGCCGAGTCACCTTTCTCTGTGTACTCTATCTATAATCTATAACACTGATTATTTTCTCTTTTCTTGAGTACTAACTATTCTGGTGGATGTGAAGTGGTATCTCATGACAGATTAATTTGTGTTTCTTTAATAACCAAACATACTGGATGTCCACTTGTCATTAGCCACTTACAAAGCTGCTTTGATGGAATGTCTTGGCAGACTCCGCTTTTTTTTTTTTTTGGTTTGGTTTGGTTTGGTTTTTTGGTGCTAGGAGTGAATTTGGTGCTAGGCGCCATGCTGCTATCTCCCCTGCCCTAAGCATGATTTTTTCCTACATCAAGTTACTCTTTTCAGTCAAAATTTCAGAATTATGAACATCATTTTATACCACAAAAATACATCCAAAGAAATAAAAAAGCTTGGGCTGGCAGGATAGCTCAGTGGTCTAAAGTGCCTGCTTAGGAACACTTAGGCTGCAGCAGGGACTGTGGTTCAATCCCCGGCACCACATGCTGTGCCAGCCCTGCCCTCAGGGCAGGCTGAGCCAGCCATAATAAAAAAAAGAAAAAATAAATCAGAAAGCTTAAGATCATAATTCCCTAATGAAATTGGATGGCTGGTAGTTACAGACCACTGATAGTGAACCTTCTAGAGCTTTCGATGATAACAGCCCCACTGTACGTCCTAGGTGTGTCACCACTGTCACAGACTATTAAGGCTGTAAGGTGAGAAATATGTTTGTGTTGGTCAGGGTTTTACTTAGAGGAACAGAACAGATATAAGGAATGGTTATTAACACAATATACAGCCTATAAGGAATTATAAGATTGGCTTATAATAGTCACCCGCAGAGTCAGATGAGGAAGTATGCAGAGGGCCTGCATGCTCTGGACTGAAGAATTCAGTCCCGAGGTCTGAACTTCACTGCAGGGCTCCATGTAAGTCTATCCGTCCGCTGATGGGTCTGCGCTGGAAGACTGAAGTGTCTGTAATGGACACTAAAGAGTCTGCAATGGATGGCGAAAGATCCAAGCTGGAGACTGAAGAGTCTGCACTGCAAGCCAGATGATGAACTCCAGGATGAACGTGAAGACTGAAGCTTCTTTGACAAAGTGAAGTCTTGACTCCTTCCTCAGCCCTTTAAAAAGTCTCTTTGTGCTCAGTCATTCTGACGTGGGCCCATTGTGCCTTAGGGTGGAACCAGTCATATCCCAGGATGGGCCCTAGATCCCACTCTAGGGAGGAGCCAGTCATATCCTCGGTAGGCCCTGTCATGCTCCAGGAGGAGCCAATTGTACCCCAGGGCAGGGCTCCCACCAACAGGGAACCCAGTGGCTGAGTCATCCAGCCAAGTTGGCACAATGTATCAACCACTACAGTGTTCCTCATTAACTCTGAGGCATATCCATGAAACTAGCCCTGAGGACTTCACTAAAAGTTGGCCTGACTTGATAGAAGTTGATAAAAGTGTGTGTATCTCCAACTTGATGACCAAAGAGCTAAATAGAGGAATTTTGTAGATGTAAGTCGAAAGTATTTTCCTCTTTGGGCCTGGCAAGGTGGCTCAGGGGTCTAAAGCACCTGCTTAGGAAAGCTTAGGTGGCTTCAGGGACCGCGGTTCGATCCCCAGCACCACATGCTTCACCAGCCCTGCCCTCAGGGCAGGCTGAGCCGGCCATAAAAATAAATAAAAAAACAAAAGTTCTGAAACAAAAAAAAATAAAATTTTTTATAAGTATTTTTCTCTTTGTATAATTAGAGAATTTGTCTCTGTTATGAAATTTTTTAAATGTTTTGAGAATTCCAAGAAGTCAGGGATGTGAAATCTGAAGTTAATTATTTAAAATTGAGCATTGAAGCTGGGGAGATAGCTCAGCAGTCTAAGCGCCCACTTGGCAAGCACAAGGACCCAGGTTCAATCCCCGGTACCACATGCCGTATCAGCCACCAAAACCAGGCATGGTAGCACATGCCTGTAATCCCAGCACTGGGGAGACTGAGATAGGATTGCTATGAGTCCAAGCTGTATAATGAGACCCTATGCCAAATAAATAAAAATAATAATAAAATTGAATATTGCTCAGACCAGCAGACAAGATGGTAACTTGATCAGACAATTGACTTTTCTGTAGGGATGAAACAGTATAATTACTGGGCTTTTACTATTCCTTAAGTCATGCACAAGTTGAGGTTGGAGCAGAGAGTAACTTTATTTTAAAAATGCAGAGTTGGGCCAGGTATATTGTTCAGCTGCACAGCACCTGCCTGGCAAGCATAAGGTCCTGAGTTCAATTCCCAGTATGAAAAAAAGAAAAGAAAAGAAAAAAGCAGTGGCAGGAGGATCTAGAGTTCAAGCCCCTACTTAGTGAAATCGGATCACAAAATAAAAGTTGTGAGGGGCTGGGGAGACAGCTCCGTGACACAAGTGCCTGCCTGGCAATTGCAAGGTTGTGAGTTCAAACCCCAGTCCTGGAAAAAAAAAAAAAAAGAATAAAAATGTGTAGAGGTGTAGCTCAGTACAAAGGCTACACCTCAACTGGATTCAATCCCCAATACTACCAAAGAAAAAAGAGGAAGAATATGGCAGGTGTGCTGGCACATACCTGTCACCAGGAAGCTAAAGCAGGGAGATGGCAGGTCTAAGGCCAGCCAGGATAACCTAGCAATACCCCGTCTCAAAAGTAAGAAATGGAAAGAGCTAGAGGCTCGTGGGAGTGTTCCTGCACTTGATCCCTAGTGCTGCCCCAAAGGGTGGGAATAATAGCAACACGTTCACATTATGAGTTTCTTCGAGGTGTTTAGCTTTCTGTTTCTTCATAATATAGACAATAGTGAACCGTACTCACGGGTTGCTGGAGAGCCAAAGAGTGAGCACAGGAAGCCCCTGGGACACTGTGGCCCTGTACACTAGTTGCTCAGTGTCAGGTGTTGGGACAGTGATGATCACAGTGGTAATGAGCCACTGCCAGGCACCTCGTTAGGGCTGTCACATTTCTACTCTATCAGGTCTCAAGTGAGTATTAAAGAGTAAGAGGGTAATAAAATAGTGGAGTTCTTCTTTGCCACTTTTCCCCTTCTGTCCTCCAGATGATTCAGACAGGTCATTCTCACGGCCCTAACTGTTAAGTCTTATACGTGAGTCTTTTGTGTGATGGTATCTGTTTTGATCATGATATATTTGGGGGGCCTGGGGAGATAGCTGCATGGCACAAGTGCCTGCCTGGCAAGTGTAAGGTCGTGAGTTCAAACCCTGGTCCCACAAAAAGAAAAAAACATTTTTTTGGGAGACGTGATATGACCTACAGTGTAACATAATTTGTTGTATGATAGGGTCCTTATTAAGGGTTCCTTAGTCTGCTTGTGCTACTTTTAGATAATAACTCAAGTTTTTGGTTTTTGTTTTAAGTTTTAATTATTTGGTACAGAGTCTCATTACACAGCTGAGACTAGTAGTGATCCTCCTGTCTCAGCCTCCCCAGCACTGGGATTATAGGTGTGCACCACCATACATGGTTTGGGGGCCAGCATGTAGCACACAGGGTTCCAGGGCTCCGGCTGGCATGGCATGTGATACTGGGGTCAAACTTGGGTCTTTGCACTTCACAGGCAGGCTCTTAGACTGCCAAGCTATCTCGCCAGCCTTTTTTTAATTTTTAGAGTGAACTATTTACCCTAGCATTCTTTTGATTCGCAGGCTAGATGAACTACAGAAGCAGCTACAAGAAGACATACAGCAGGGGCGAGGCATTAAATCTCCAGTTCGAATTGGAGATCAGGACAGTACAGATGATGAGGATAACCTCTTGGAAGAGCACAGGTAATGCCCTTTTCTTCACATAGGCACATACTTTATTGCTTTACAAGGTTTGTTTTTGTAATGTAAACAGGCAGCTGATGGCTGGTAACAGGTGAGTGATGTGTGCTGAGCTTTGGATCTATCTGGTGACACTACAATTCAAGCCAGAGCCGGGTGTGGTGGTGCACACCTGTAATCCCAGCACTTGGGAGGCTGAGGCAGGAGGATTGGTGTGAGTTCGAGACCAGCCTGGACTACAAAAGTGAGCTCAAGGCCAGCCTGAACTGCATAGCGAGACCCTGTCTCAAAAAGACAAAAACAAATTTAAAAATTCAAGCTAACTTCTGCGTCTTGGCTTGGCTCACATTACTGCTTTTCATGCAGACACATTTAGTGGATGGTAACATTGATTATTGAAAAGATTTTTTTACACTCAACTTTTAAGTATAATATTCAGTATTCAATAACTTCTTTATTTCAGAGAATTTCTAAAGAAATTTTCAGTTACAATTGATGCTATTCCTGATCATCACCCAGGTGAAGAAATATTTAATTTCCTCAATTCTGGAAAAATTTTCAATCAGTATACACTGGATTTAAGAGACTCTGGTTTTATTGGAAAAAGTGCTGTAGAAAAGCTTATTCTCAAGTAAGTGGATCATAAACACCTTGCATTATACTGTATAAAAAAGTTAAGAGGTAGCCACGCCTAGTGGCACAGACCTGTAATCCCAGCACGTGAGAGGCTGGGGTGGGGGTGATTGATATAAATTTGAGGCTGACCTGGACTACAAGATGAGTTCAACACCAGCCTAAACAGCATGAGACTTGTTTCAAAAACATAACCAGAATAATTAAAAGGCTTTGACTGCTAGGGACAGAATTTCATACTTGTATTCTCAGCTACTTGAGAGGCTGAGACAGGAGGATCACAGGTTCATGGCCGACCTCAGGAAAAGAAAGCTTGGCGATGTAGCCTGGTGGTACAGCTCATACATAGTAAATATGAGACTCTGGGTTCAATCCTCAGTACCTCCCGGAAAGGGAAGGGAAGGGAAAGGAAAAGGAAAAGAAAGGAAAGGGAAAAAGAATTCTGTCTGGCGTAGTCTTCTAAACTATTACTTGCTGTTAGCATCTGTCTAGTTTTCTAGTCGTTTCAGGGCTCTCGCTTTTCGAGTCCTCTCACGGGTGTGAGGAAGGTTGCTTAGCACAGCCCTTGCTTTTGTTAGGGTTAAGAGCCGTGTGCGACAGCAGCAGCTGTTAGAACGGCAGAGGCTTAAACAAGTAGATCGGCTTCTGATGTGGAGGAAGGACAGAACTAGGAAGGCTGGGCTTGCCGCCATGTTTTTACCTGATGGTCTTCCTTTCTCATCACTTTTAGCACTTCACTGTTTCAGTGCCATTGCAGCTCCAGCTTTTATGTGCAGATAACCAGAAATCTCGTAGCACATTCGAATTTAGTCAGCACAGGCACATTTAGCAATAAGGGCTGCTGAGAAGTAATTTTTATTTCAGGCAGCCAGTGAGTGTGCCCAGCTAAAATTAGGGTTTGGTTATCCACAAGAAAGGCAAAAATTGATGTTAATATGGGCAGCAAGTAATTTCTGTGACAGTACTCAAGCTGAGATGATTTCTGCCAGGATGATATCTTAGGTGTAGAGAGACTGCATTAATTCCTTACTGAGTTCTATGAAGGGTACCCCCACACCTGCTCAGCAGATGATGTGCTGAAACTCAGCCCTCCCAGCAAATGTCCTTTGAAGCAGATAACTGTAGAGTAGCTGGGCATGTTGGCACACACCTGTAATACCAGCGATCAAGAAGCTGAGGCAGGAGGAGTGACACAAAGCCAGGGAGACCCTGTCTCAAAAGAAAACTCTGGAGCTAACCCAACAGATGGAGTAAGCATTCAGCCATCAGTTGTGTTTTGGCTTAAGAATAACACATCTGCATGAATATGAAGTCTACATTTAAGGGCCCAGCAGGATGGCTCAGTGGTCTAAAGCGCCTGCTTGGGAAAGCGTGGGTGGCTTCAGGGACCATGGTTCGATCACTGGCACCACATGCTGCGCCAGCCCTGCCCTTGGGACGGGCTGAGCCAGCCATAAAGATGAGGAATAAACAAACAAAGGTTCTGAAACAAGAAAAAAAAAAAAAGAGTCTACATTGAATCTGTAGATTAAAGATGATTTTTTTCTGCTTATTCCCTGATATTGTTAGGTGTGGTGGTTATGGTGGAAGTCTTTTGCCATGAGGTAATCACTTGGTTTTACTTTTTCCAGGTCAGGAAAAACAGATCAGATTTTTTTGACAACACAAGGCTTCCTCACCTCTGCTTATCATTACGTTCAGTGTCCTGTACCTGTGTTAAAATGGTTGTTTCGGGTAAGAACATAATGTTTTCGTTATGAAAAAAATTTGTATATCAAACAACCTCAGTGGGTTAGAGTAAGGCAAAAAGGGTCCAGCTGAAAAGTATACTTTTCTTGGTGGCATGATTGTCTGCTACACAGTCAGTAATGCTTAACAAGAGCCAGCCAGATAGCTCAGTAGTCTAAAGCACCTGCTTAGGTAGGCACAGGGACCAGGCTTTGATCCTGGTTGTCAAGCAGTGCCAGCCCCACCCCCAGGGCACGTTGAGATGGAGACTGGATGTGGTGGCGCATGCCTGTAATTCCAGCACTTAAGAGGCTGAAAACAGGAGGTTCACTGAGTCTGATCTGTGTAGTGAGACCCTGTAAGCCCTGTTAAATACATAAAAAAATAGGGGGCCAGGGAGATAGCTTAGTAGAATAAGGGCTTGCCTAGCAAGCAGAAGGTCCTGAGTTCAATCCCCAGTACTGCAAAAAAAAAAAAAAAAAACCATAAAAAATAATGCTTAACACATCCAGACATTTTTGTCACACTAGTAAGTCACTGTGGTAGGTAGTTTTAGAAGCAGTCTAATGTTTAAGTACATAATTACTTTTTTTAAAACTTAATTCTATTTTTTTTTTTTTTTAATTTTATTCTTTAGGGAAGGGTCTACAGGTTGTTCAGGGTCTCACTACTAGATCAGGTTCATAGTGATCTGCCTGTTTACAGCCTCCCAAGAGCTGGAATTACAGGCAAGCACCACCACGCCCAGGTTTGAACAAGTTTGGTTTTTTCTTTTGTTTTGTTTTTTGTTTTTTTGCAGTACTTGGGATTGAACTCAGGACCCTGTGCTTCCCAAGCAGGCACTTATTCTACTGAGCCATCTCCCCGGCCCTTAAGTACATAATTTCTTTTCAACTTTTCTTTCATATTTATAGGATTACCTGTATAGTTTGTCAGGATTTCAATTTAATTAATATTTATTAAATATTTTCATGTAAATCCAACTGCTTCTTCATTCATGTTTGCTACTTCAAAGTTATTTTAGTTTTGGGATGAGGAGTTAGCTCTGTGGCACAAGTGCCTGCCTGGCAAGTACAAGGTCATGAGTTCAAACCCCGGTTCCGTAAAAAAAAAAAAAAAAAGTTAGTTTTATAGAAGTGTTATCTCTTTGTATGTGTGTAAAAGAGGGAGACAGAATGAGCACTGAGAATTGAACCCACTTCCTTCACATTGAGCACCATCTCCAGCTCTTTAACATTTGCTTTATCTTAAGACAGCATCTGATTAACCAGGCTGAGCTTGCAATCCTGCCTTCACCTTTCTGAGTGCCTCCATGCTCAGACTGAAGTAGTAACTTATAAAGATCAGTCGCGGTGTATCCCTGCAATCCCAGCACTTAGCAGCACTGAAGCAGAGTGAGGCAGAAGGATCGCTTCAAGTTCAGGGCCAGTCTGGTACATACTGCAGAGCCAATCTGAAACCAAGCTAATAAACCATTTATGAAGTTTTTGTTTTTGGCTTTTTGAGGCAGGGTCTCACTATGTAGTTCAGGCTGGCCTTGAGCTTGTGGTGGTCCTGCCTCAGCTTCCCAAGTGCTGGGATAACAGGCATATACCACTATACCTACCTCATGAAGTATTTTCTGTGTGCCAAACACTTGTCTCATTGCTCAATTCCAAATGCATTTCATGGAGGGGCTTTGCAAACTTTTTTTTTTTTATTCTGTCTAAGTTTATTTTATTTTTTAAATTTAATTATTTATTTTTTGTTATATTAAGGCCAGCCCAGCCTGCCCTAGGGTGGGGCTGGTGCAACATGTGGTGCCAAGGATCGAACCATGGTCCCTGCAGTTTGCCTTCCCTGCGGTTGCCTAAGCTTTCCTAAGCAGGCACTTTAGCCACTGAGCTATCTTGCTGACCCTGTCCAAGTTTCTTTTAATGCTAAGTTCTAATATTATTTTGTTAGCCTTTTACAATATATGGCTGGATCATATCACAGTGACATATGCATGCACAGCCCTGTTATACAGCACAGTTTGTGATAGCCACATCTTGAGAACAACAGCCCTGGACTCAATAAAAAACAAAACAATGGGCCAGGGAGTTAGTTCAGTGACCTAAGCACCTGCTTGGAAAGAACAAGATTCTGAGTTTGATTCCTAATACAAAAAAATGCAAAAGTTCTAGAGCAAGCCAAATTCATCCCAAACTTAGAACTATTGACACTTTAACCAGTATTTTCTAGATTGTTCTGTACAAAAATTACTATACAGCTTAAACTTAGTGTGTGAATGTTATTCAACTTTTTAATATCAGATAATAAGCTGATGAGTATTTTGATCTGTTTACATATTATCCTTTAATCTTTGTCAGTGGCTTTGTAGTATTCCTTTGTCAGGCTATACCATGATTTATTTATACCAATCTCAGCCATGCATAGTAGTGTATGCCTATATTCCTAGCTATATAGGAGGCTGAGACAATATATGAGTGTATAAGTTTAAGACCAACCTGGGGGCCCAGTGGAATGACTCAGTGGTCTAAAGCACCTGCTTGGGAAAGCTTGGGCGGCTTCAGTGACCACAGTTCGATCCCTGGCACCACATGCTGCACCAGCCCTGCCCTCAGGGCAGGCTGAGCCGGCCATAAAAATGAGTAAACAAAGGTTCTGAAACAAGAAAAAAAATAAATAAATAAAATAAATTCTTTTAAAAAAGGGATGGAGTAAATAAATAAATAAATAAATAGAAAGACCAACCTGGGCAACATATAGACCCCAACTCAAGAAACAAAATTAGCCGGGTGTGGTGGCTCACACCTGTAATCCCAGCACTCGGGAGGCTGAGGCAGGAGGATCGGTGCGAGTTCGAGACCAGCCTGGGCTACGGAAGTGAGGTCAAGGCCAGCCTCAACTGCATAGTGAGACCCTGTCTCAAAAAGACAAAAAAAAAAAAAAAAGAAACAAAATTAAACCAGTCTCAATAGACATTAGATTTTTTTGTTTTTGTTTTTGTTTTTAATTTATTTGGTATAGGTCTCATGGTACACAGCTCAGACTCATAGTGATCCTCCTGTTTTCAGCCTCCCCAGCACTGGGATTATAGGCATGCACCACCATTCCTGGACTTAGTGGGCAGCTCAGCATGTCCATGGGGCAGAGCCCACACAACCTGTGTTGCCTGGGACTGAGCTTCAGTCCCAGCATTTGTCTAAGCAGACGTTTAGACCACGGAGCTGTCTCCACAGCCCTTGAGCATCTTTTAAAAAGTACTTTTTTGCCAAGCATGATGTAATCCCAGCATTCAGAAGGCTGAGGTAGGAAGATCACCATCAGCTCAAGGCAGTCTGGACTAGATAGCAATACCCTGCTCAGAAACAAGCAAACAAGGGCCAGGGAAATAGCTCAGTAGAATAAGCACTTGCCTGGCAAGCACAGGGTCCTGAGTTCAATCCCTGGTACCATTAAAAAAAAAAAGAAGGAAGAAGAAAAGAAACAAGCAAACAAAAGTCCTTCATTATTATTAATGTATTGGTAAGCTGAGCATGATGACACGGTAGTCCTAGCTGCTTAGGAGGCTGAGACAAGATGATTGCTTGAGTCCAGGAATTTGGGCCTGGGCAACATGGTAAGATGCCATTTCCCCAAGAAATGCTAAAAATGCGTTGGTATATTAATTGTGTTTCTGTATGTTTTTCAAAAATTTTTACTAGCATGTGCCTTTTTTTGTCTGTAATGTAATCCACCTAACAACTGTTTTTTGTTTTTATTGTTTTGGTATTTTGTCACAATATATCTTAGAAAGGCATGTTTTCACAGATATAAAGGAAAGTTTTTTTAAAAAAACAAGCAGCTTGCTAAAGTAGCAAAGTCCTGACTTCTGCCTCTCCCATGGATCTTCTGCCGCGCTGGGCAGGATATTCAGTTTCTCTTGAGTGCACTCACACCTGTGTAAGAGGCGCTCAGATGGGTGCACACAGAGGACCCTCGTATGTACCAGCATACTGACATGCTTGCCTTTCCCTTTCTAATACCATCATTTATGCCCTTTGGACAGATGATGTCAGTTCACACAGACTGTATTGTGTCGGTGCAGATTTTAAGTACCTTAATGGAAATAACAATTCGAAATGGTAAGTACATAAGTTTGCTGTAACTTACAGCATGGTGTTATGTATTATCCCATGATATCTTTCCAAGTATATTTGAGTTGTAGAATCTAAAATTATTTTTGTAGTCAAACATCTTTAATAATGAAATTCTAGTAAACATGAGTATCTGCATTCTTCTAGTTGGGAAAAGGGTATAATGTCTTACTAGAGGCGAGCAGTGCCTAATACTTATCAGTGTAAATGAAAATAGTTGCAAATTTACCAATTGTTTATTTAGCCGAAGTTATTGGCTTGTTGGTGAGCATGTATGCTGGCTTGGCTCTACCCTGGGCAGAGTAAGGGAGGAGGCAGCAGGGTGACGACTTGCCCCAAGGATACTAGGTGGCTGTGGTGAGGACAGCCAGATAACCGGCTTATCACCTTGGAGGACCTTTACAATAAAAGAAGCACTGGGGTGTGGTGATCCACACTTGTAATCCCTGCACTATGAGAGTCTGAGGTAGAAAGATTGTAACTTCGAACCCAGTAGGCAACTTAGTGACTTCATAAGACACTATCTCAAAAAACATTTTCAAAAAGGACAGTACGTATCGTTCAGTGTGAAGGTACTGTGTTCAGTCCCTAGCAGTGAATGATAATCTTTCTATGTTAAAAGTCATTTAGATTTAACCCTTGCTACTTCCAGTTATTTCAAAGCACTATTTTCTGAGTTACATGCCATTGCGCTCAGATATTTTTTTTCTCTTTTTTTTGCCTCAGATATTCTTAAATGTCATTTCATTCAGCTACTTGAACATCTGCAGTGGAATTTTTTTTTTTTTTTTTTTTTTTGGTGGGACCAGGGTTTGAACTCACAACCTTGCACTTGCCAGGCAGGCACTTGTGCCACAGAGCTATCTCCCTGGGCCCTCTGCAGTGGAAATTTATTAATTTAACTACGGTGGTACCCCAGACTCACCAGTTTGGTTCAGTGTTGCCTTATAGGGAAATGTAATGCTGCTCTCGTCCAGTTCAGTTTGTCACCAGTCATGGGAATAGTTGAGTTCGTGAGTTCAAGTAGCATTGCATTATTAACATGTCCTTAGCATGTCATTTCCATAAATAATTATAATGCTCTGCCTCATGTGCGATCATCACCGTGCCATTGTGGGGATGGGGAAGTATAACATGGAGTAACAGTTCTCTCTATTGACCAGATACTTTCAGCGACTCACCAGTTTGGCCCTGGATCCCATCACTTTCTGACATAGCAGCTGTGTTCTTCAATATGGGAATTGACTTTAGGTCTTTGTTTCCTCTGGCGAATTTTCAACCAGACTTTAATGAAGACAATCTAGTGTAAGTTTTCTTAATGGACTTCAGAAACATCACTTATGACAGCTTACGTAAAGTCATTGTGAAGTATTAAGTTCATTGTTCATTCCTGATTATTTATTTGTCTTTTTTTGAGACAGGGTCTCGCTATGCAGTTCAGGCTGTTCTCGAACTCACACCAATCCTCCTGCCTCAGTCTCCCAAACACTAGGATTACAGGCATGTGCCACCACGGCCTGACATTCTTGATTTTTTGGTCTTTCCAAGTTGAGGTCAATCTTGAAATAGACACATTATTAACATCCACCTTAAATCTAAAAGCTACCATCCTATTTAACTGGGAAGTAACAGACACATTCCCATCAAGAGTTGCTTTTCAGCCCGGCAGGATGGCTCAGTGGTCTAAAGCGCCTGCTTGGGGAAGCTTGGGCAGCTTCAGGGACCACGGTTCAATCCCCGGCACCACATGCTGCGCCAGCCCTGCCCTCAGGGCAGGCTGAGCCGGCCATAAAAATAGATAATTAAACAAACAAAGATTCTGAAACAAGAATAAAAATAATAAATAAAATAAAAAAATTTTTAAAAAGTTGCTTTTCTTTAAGTAAACAGCATGGTGGCTAACACTTATAGTCCCAGCACCCTGAAGGCTGAGGCAAGAAAATCAAACATCCAGGCCTGTCCTAGTGAATATAGCAAGACTGTGTCAAAACTTAAAATTTTTTAAAGGACTAGGGATATAGCTTAGTGCAAAGGCCCTGGGTTCAATCCCCACTACTCAAATTTTAATAAATACGGTAAGACTATTCATTGTTATTTGACATTGTTTTGCCAGTGTCATCCTAAGTAACAGTAGGAAAAAGAAGGCATAAAAATTGGAAAGAGGGCCAGCCAAATAGCTGAGCGAATTAAAGCACCTGCAAACAGTTGCAGAGCCCAGGGGTTCGATCCCTGGGCCTTCCGTGCTGGTGCTTCCCCCAAGTTGAGATGAGATGACAATTGAGATGTGGTGGCGCGCACCCGTAATCTCAGCTCTTGGGGGGCCATAAACAGGTGGATCACTAGGAGTCCAACCTAGTAGTGAGAACCTGAACACGCTGTAGACCCTTCCCTAAAATACAAAAAAATTGGCAAGAATTTAGTGAAAGATTATTTACCTAATTTACACAGACACATAAGAATCTGTTGAAAAACTGTGACAGATAAGGGAATTTGGTAGAGATGCCAGGGTAAAAAAATTAAAAGAAACTGTTAGCCATCAGATCTGTAGCTATTAATTACAGATGTATATTGTGAAGGAACATGAACACCTTAGTGAATGGGATGCCTACCATGTTTTCAGCTGGGGAAATTTAGCACTATAAATAATGAAATCCTAATAATGCCAACAGAATTTTGAGGGGTTGGAGGGGAGTCAGGATCATACGAATGTTCTAAAGTCATGTGGAAAGAGTAATATCCAGGAGATTGAGGAGACAGGACTCACCTCACAGATGATACGGAGTGGTTCAGGTGGGAGCATGCGAATTTCATCAGTGGCACAAAGCACGGCAGCCAGGGTAGCCCCAGCTCTGCACAGGGGTTCATCGGGGGCACTTCAGCAGGGGGGAGGGCCTGGTGCTGTCCAGAGTGAGTAAACCAAGTCACCAGCTGGGAAAAAATCTGACTTAGAGATCAAAATTTAAATGTATAGATTAAAACATAAAAGTAATAGAAGAATTTTGTTTATAATCCCAGGATATGGTCTGTATACAAACCAATACCTTCCATAAAAGGGAATATTAACTTTCTTGGCAGAATTTAAAAAAAAAATCAGTATGACAACCATTGTAAACACAAAGAAAAACGCTCAGTAGAGGGGAAAAACAAATTTATAAAAGGTGGTCATGGTCAAAAGCTCAGTGTCAAACGAGTAAGAAAAAGATCATTAGAAAAATGGCCAAAGAAAGGGAACAGGTTGATCACAGAAATAAGTAAATTGTTGAATATTGGAATACATTTCACCTAACTTACAGGAAGCAGACCTTACGACCCTGGCCTGTCCAGAACTACTCGTTTCTCCACTGTGCCTAGGGCCCCGCCTTACTTCTTGCTCCCTGTCAACACCCACAACTTGAGGACAGGTTTGTTTTGATGCAGGTTTTAGGAGTTTTGGTCTTTGCCCAGTCAGCAGCTGGTGGAGGAGCCTGGGCATCTCCACACACAGGGAGTGGAATAGGGGTGGGAGCCAGGAAGGAGACACACCCTTCCGATCATGTGTCCTGGCCTGTGGGGTCAGCTAGGCCCTGCCTCCTAGTATTACCTCCAGTTACCTTTCAGAAGCTTTGTCTTTGATCACATGAGGTTTCTAGGGAGACATGGAGGAAAGCCCTAAGAGACCCGTTACTCAGAGGTAAATTGTAGCTGAAAATTTATCTGGTAGCAGATTGTTAGGTAGGGCCCACGTTCCATCAACTGCAAGCAGACATTATGCTTTCACAGCCTGTTCTGAAACAGTCTTGCTGTGCAGTTCAGGCTGGCTCTGAGCTAGCTCCCTTTGTAGCCCAGCCTGTTCTTGAACTAGTAACAATCCTCCTTACTCAGCCTCCTGAGTGCTGGGATCACAGACATGCGCCACCACACCTGGCTTTTCCCTACATTTTAAGAGTATACTTTAAAATACCTCTGAATTTTTGAAGTTATCTCATAAAATGCCAACTACTTTAATGAATTCACTAATGGTGATTTTGTGCATCTTATGTAGCAGATTTTGAATTTTTGTTCACTAGAGAGCAGGTACAATAGTGTAGCTAAAAAGTGAAATAAAGGCGTACCATGATTACACTAATATTTTTGGGTTTTTTAACTTTATTGATTTATTGATTTATTGATTGGTTCGGGGTCTCACTATACAGCTCAGACTCATAGTGATCCTCCTGTCTCAGCCTCCCCAGTGCTGGGATTACAAGCGTGCCACCACACCCACCAAGCTCAGTGCACCAGGGTATGGGGCCGGCAGGGATTGAACCCAGGTCCCTGTGCTTGCCCAAGCGGGCACTTAATCTTCCAAATTATTTCCCTGGCTGCAGGTATCTGATCTTTGATAAAGGAACCAAAAATATAGACTAATTGAGTATGGTGAAACATGCCTATAATCCCTGCACTGAAGAGGTTGAGGCAGGAAAATCTCCATGAGTTCACTATAAGCGTGGGCTACAGAGTGAACTCAAGCCCAGCCTGGACTACTTAGGAAGATCCTAAAAAAAAAAGACATAGGTAGTTTATCAGGTACAGATAGAGATTATAAGACTCAGGAGCATGGACACTCAAGAACTGGAGGCATACTGTGCTTGAGGACTGGGAACTGTGGTGCTTTTTTTAAGGGGGTGACACGTACCCTTCTCCCTCAGAAGAGCACCAGCACCTTCCACAGGCATGAGTAGGCTTTTTGTTAACATCCTCTGTGTTCACTCAACCTGTTGGTTACGTTCTAACTGAACCTGTTTGTAGCCTCTTAGTGATGGGTCTGTAAGGGAAAGAGTAAACAGAGTCAAAGGTCAGCATAGGGTTCCCTTGACTGGCTTCAACTAAGGCCTTGACATTGAAGTTTTTAAAGTTCAATGTTTAGTTACGATTTTCTTAAATTCCTTTCCACCTGTGTTATTTCTTCTATATCTCAGGACTACTAAAGAGCTTTTATTTTTAGATAGGGTCCCAGTTTGCAGTTCAGGTTAGCCTTGAACTGACTATGTAATCTGCCAAGGCTGGCCTTCAACTTGTGGTAATCCGCCTGCCTCAGCCTCCCAGGGGCTGAGATTATAGGCCTAGGCCACCATGCCCAGCTAAATATTTTTGGTTTTTAATTTTTTTCTTTGTTGTTTTGAGGCAGAGTCTCATTGTGAAGTTCAGGCTTATCTTAAGTTCACTTTGTAGTCCAAGTGGGCCTCAAAAAAGTTACTCCTGTAGAGTTATGAAAGTTTCTTCAAGGCATATTGTTATGTGAAAAAATTAAGGGACTGAATAATATGCTACTGTTAGTTAAAAATGGACCAGAAGGCTAGGTGTGGTGGTGCATGCACCTGCAATCTCAGCACTCAGAAGGCTGAGGCAGGAGCATTGCTGTGAGTTTGAAGCCAACATAGGCTACATAGCAGTCTTAAAAGAACTGGACCCTTGGGAGGCTGAGGCAGGAGGATCGGTGTGAGTTCGAGACCAGCCTGGGCTACAAAACTGAGCTCAAGGCCAGCCTGAACTGCATAGCGAGACCCTGTCTCAACCAAAAAAGAAGGGCTACAAGGATTGCCAATATTTTGGCCCTAGCTCTTCAAGGTCAGTTAGGACTTGGGACATAAGAGAACCTGTACTGTAACATCCTATAACTCAGTGGTTTCCCAAATTTTCTGTTGAAGGAGATTATGGAACCACAGAGGACAGGAATAGATGATGTATATAGAGTGTCTAAGGAAAGTCACCTAGAGAGAAAACGTTCACTCAGGCTTTCACAGAGAGTGAACTGGTCAAGCAATGGCCGTGAGTCATCCAGATGGCTGACACTGACAACAGTTCTACAAAGCAGGGTACATGGTTTCAAAGTCAATCCTGAGGGGATTTAACCTTGGAAGATACAAAAGTTAACTATGTTGTTATACAAATCTTGCTTTAACCCTTAACCACCCAGCAGAAAAGTTTAATTACAGGGCATAAAATGTAAAGCTGGATTGGTCCGCTAAGCTGTAAAAGGCTTAAATCAGCAGCCTCCAACATTGCCAGTTTCACCGGCAACCCACTGCAATTATGGAATGTTGGACTATGTATACAACTACTTCCTCTTAGTTCAAAGAGAAGAAATTTTTTATCTTTGCCAATATCGATCAGAAAATTTATCACACCTACACCCTGTGCTCTGTTTAACTACTATGAGGACTACAATATGCATTGTATCAATTATTGGGAATGTAGGGGCTGCATGGCACAAGTGCCTGCCTGGCAAGTGCAACGTTGTGAGTTTGGACCCCAGTCCCACAAAAAAAAGAAAAAAATTATTGCAAATGTACTACTAATGTGTGTGTTTTTTTTTTTTTAATTTTTTTCTTGTGTCAGAACCTTTATTTGTTTATTCACTCATTTTTATGGCCAGCACAGCCCATCCCGAGGGCAGGGCTGGCGCAGCATGTGGTGCCGGGGATTGAACCGCGGTCCCTGCAGCAGCCCAAGCTTTCCCAAGCAGGCGCTTTAGACCACTGAGCCATCCCGCTGGGCCCACTAATGTGTTTTGAAACTGTCATATTGTTATTTCTTAATAAAAGTAATAAAAAAAATTTTTACAAAAACAGCTGTACAGAACAAAAAAGGGGTGGGGCCGGGGTTATGAATTCCAACCCTGGTCCCACAAAAAAAGAGAGAGAGGGACCCGGTGGGATGGTTCAGTGGTCTAAAGCGCGTGCTTGGGAAAGCTTGGGCGGCTTCAGGGACCGTGGTTCGATCCCCGGCACCACATGCTGCGCCAGCCCTGCCCTCGGGGTGGGCTGAGCCGGCCATAAAAATGAGTGAATAAACAAAGGTTCTGAAACAAGAAAAAAATAAATAAATAAAATAAAAAAGAGAGAGAGAGAAAGCAAAAAAGGGGGGGGTGGGGTTCTTCATGGGAACACTGCATTCCAGTCCTAATGCTGAACAGTCACTGGACGGGCAGATTAGTAAACAAGGAAGGTGTGCACCCGAGGTGACAGCTAGCCAGCCTGGGAGGGTGCCCTTCACAGCGCACCTGGGGTTATTTTGTTTTTTCATTCCCATAAGTTTTCTTTTCTTTTTTTTTTTTCTTTTTTTTTTTTTTTTTTTTTTTTTTTTTTT
>PVJA010007967.1:0-12274 GCA_004027025.1 Myocastor coypus | reverse complement strand
TTTCTTCCAAGAAGATTTACTGATAACCTGAACTACAGTTAGGGTACTTAGAATTACCTATGTTGCTGTGGCCATTTCTTTTGGTCACTTGTGAGGTCTTCAGCTGTTAGGAATTGTCTGCCACCACCTTCTGTGCAGCTTTCTCACCGGAAGAAGAGGCAGAGAACAGCGTCTTACGAGGAGGAGCTGCTGTGAGAGAAGGGAGTGCACAGAGGCAGGGCTCAGGAGTGTGCCGCTAGGGTAGCTGCAGATTGACCTGGCAGAACCCTGGGGGTTGATGGAAATGTTTCTGGATTTGAGTAATTCATGCATTCATATAGATGTTTGCCAATACTTAAAACAGGTACATTGATGTGTGTCTGTCTGTGTATGTATATATATGTATATATATGTATATATATATATATATATATATACATATATATACATACACAGACAGACACACACATATATATATATATATATATATGTTTGTTTGGTTTTTTTACCCCTTTGGTGGTGGTGGTGGTGGTACAGGGTATTGAACTCAGGACCCTGCGCTTGCCAGGCAAGTGCCTATTCTACTGAACCAATAAAAGTTTCTTAAAAGTATTTGTTAACCTGGGTGTGTGTGGTGGTATAGTTCCCTAATCCCAGGTACACAGGAAGCTGAGGCAGGAGCATTTAAATTTCAAGGCCAGTTGAACAACATAGCCTTCATTTCAAAACTGACGAGGCTCGGGCTGCAGGTCAATGAAGGGCCCGTGGCTTCAAGGCCCTGGCTTCCCCATCCAGCGGCCTCCTCATGCCTCTGTGCAGATATCACCCCCGAAGAAGTATTCATTATGTCTTAAGGTGAGTAGTGATTTTGTGCCTAATTTCAGCTGCTTTATTTACCTCTATTCAATAGTTCTGAAACCCAGATGACGCTGGGAAGAAAAGAAAATGAAGATTCATCTCCTAAGCCAATTTTTTCAACTCTTCCTGAAAACAATATTTTAAATGTGGTTAAGGTAGGATAACTTCATTTATCTTTGGTATGGAATGATTTACTTTCATTGAGTTTTTTGGCTTGGGGTTTTTTTTGGTACCGGGGATCAATCTCAGGACCTTGCATGTGCAGGGCAGGCACTTACGCCACTTAGCTCTCTCCCTGGCTAGTTTTGTTGTTAATGTTTTTTTAAAAAATAAAACTAGTTTTCTACAAGCCAGTTTTACTTATTATGAAAGACTGTTGTGTTTTCCTCTGTGTCACATAGTTTATTTGAAAAAGCAAAAGAGTGTGGGAGAAGCTGGCTCTGCAGATTGCACCTGGGCTGATAAGTGGCACAAGGATATGGGTGGCGGTGATGGGGACAGCCACGGTGGCGCACTGTTTTTATTCTTAATATCAGAAGTGAAAGGGAAAGTTTTGTCATTAAAGTAGTTTTGAAAACAGTAATATTTTAGAGTTGTCATATATGAAGGGCAGAAGTATTGCTTACAGTATAACTTTGTGATCAAGAACTAATAACAGAGTGCCGGGGTGGTGTGTACACGTAATGCCAGCACTTGGGAGGCTGAGGCCAGGGGGTTACCACTTAAAGCAGAGGCAGCCTAGGTTACAGAGCAAGTACAGACTGCACAGCAAGACCCTGTCTCAAAAAAAAGTAAAAGGCACAAAAAATTTTTTTAGTGGCTGTATCAAGTCAATGTTAGTGAACCATGAAAGTCTTAAAAATGAAAAAATAGGGGCCCGGCAGGATGGCTCAGTGGTCTAAAGCGCCTGCTTAGGAAAGCTTAGGCGGCTGCAGGGACCGCGGTTCCATCCCCGGCACCACATGCTGCTCCAGCCCTGCCCTCAAGGCAGGCTGAGCTGACCATAAAAATAAATAAATAAACAAACAGAAGTTCTGAAACAAGAAAAAGAAAAAAAAAAAGGAAAACTGACAAAAATACTACTTAATTCAACTATTAGCATAAGTGTTTCTGGCCTTTTCTAGGCATTTGATACTTATATTTTTTGTCAAAAAGACTTTATAATTAAAATTCTTAGAATAAAATGTATCTTCTTAACTTGCCTTATCTGTGCATTTCTGTCACAAAGTTCCTAGGCTTATGTACATCTATACATCCAGAAGGTTACCAAGACCGTGAGATAATGCTGCTGATCTTAATGTTGTTTAAAATGAGTTTGGAAAAACAGCTGAAACAGATTCCTCTAGTGGACTTTCAAAGCCTTCTGATCAATCTGATGAAAAACATCAGAGATTGGGATGTCAAGGTAATGAATATTACTCAGGCCCTCAGTTCTGTGTTTCTGGACATCACAGCCTATCTCCTACTTGCACAGAGAATTGGAGTCAGGCTCATCTCAGTTAAGGTCCTTGGTAACAAAGGCGTGATGAAAGGACTGTGCTGGAACTGTTGAGTTCGTGACAGCCTTTCCTAAAGCTGCAGCTCTTCATTCAGCAGCTCTGCGTTCCTTGCCGATCTGCAGTGGACCACACAGTGTTGTAGGTGCTGAGCATGGGTGGCACATGCCAGCTTCGGCACAGAGGTGACACAGGTTAGAGGCCCAGCTGGGCCACAGAGTGAGGCCTCTCAAAAACCAAAAAGAAAGAAAGAAAACACTGGAATTGGATCCCTAAGTGCAAGGAAATCCCAGTCAGGAATGTACATGATCTGTGAGGCCTTCACCTGCACATTTGCAGGCTGGTATTTGTGAAGTTCTAATAAACATAGGAGCTTGGAACTTGATGACTTGATAGAACAGAATCTGTTGTGTATGTCTGACGTGTTCTAGAGTCCTGCAGTTTCAGTAATGAATGCTCTACCGATGCTCCTAATAGGGCAGGACAGGATATAAGCTTGATCCTGCTGGTCAGCCTGGACAGGCCTAAGTGCCCTTCATTTTTTTTCAGATGCCTGAACTCTGTCTGGGCATAAACGACCTCTCCAGTCACCCTCACAACCTTCTGTGGTTGGTGCAGCTTGTGCCCAACTGGACTGCGCGAGGAAGGTACCGAAAAGGAGGAGCTAAGCAACCTGTAGACCCTGTACTAAATGCATTTTAAAAAGCACTAGTCAGTTTTAGGTGTTTTAAAGTCTTATTTTCATTCGCCATCTTTGAAATGTTAAATCAGAGCCTTTTATATTCAGTTGAGAGCAGAGGACATTGATCCTAATTATTAATTTAGATGATTCTGTAATGATCAAATATTCTTGGTTTCTATTTTTAATTTGTCTGAAAACAACATAGATGACACTAACCGTAAAAATAAATGAATTAGCTGGGCACTCAGGAAATTGAGGTAGGGGCACTGCTGCAAGTTCAAGACCAGCCTGGGCTACAAAGTGAGTTCAAGGCCAGCCTCAACTGGATAGTGAAACCTTGTCTCAAAGAGACAAATGAATTCAAATTTTCAAAACTTTGTTATTCTAAACTGTTTGGTGGGGCCTGGTGGGATGGCTCAGTGGTCTAAAGCTCCTGCTTGGGAAAGCTTGGCGGCTTTGGGGACCGCAGCTCGATCCCCAGCACCACATGCTGTGCCAGCCCTGCCCTTGGGGCGGGCTGAGCCAGCCATAAAGATGGATGAATGGACAAACAAAGGTTCTGAAACAAGAAAAAAATAAATAAATAAAATAAAAAATTCTAAAAAAAAAAAAACAAAGGTTCTGAAACAAGAAAAAAATAAATCAATAAAAATTTTAAAAATAAATAAATAAATAAACTGTTTGGTGTCTGCTTATAATCCCAAACTACTCAGAAGGCTGAGGCAGAAGGATTACAATTTGTAAGCATAACTTGGGAAAATGTGACTCTCTAAAAAAGTTTGACAAGGTCTTCACATACAATCCAGTCCATCTTTGAACTTGCTTGAGGGTCGGCCAGATAACTCAGTGGATTAAAATGCCTGCTTAGACACAAGGACATGGCTCAGACCTCAACTGAGACTGGGCATGGTGGTGCATGCTTGTAATACCAACACTGGGGAAGCTGAAAACAGGAAAATCATTGTAACTCTGACCTGTGTAATGAAACTCTATAGACCCTGTACTAAATACATTAAAAAAAAAAAAAAAAAAAAAAAGAACTTGCTTGGTAGCCCAGGTTGGCCTTGAACTTGTGTTCCTCCCGCCTCCTAGATCCTGGGATCGCCATCCCTGACTCTTGAGAGAGTTTTTTGTGAAAGGGCTGGGAATGTACGTCAGTGGGGGAGCACTTGCTCATTAGCATGTGTGCATCTCTGGGTTTGATCCCAAGCACAACTGGAAAAGAAGGACTTCTGTTACAGTTTGTATGTTGTTGTGCAAACTCCTCTTAAAGCACTGCTTGTATTTCCAGTTAGAATTGGAACTGCTTTTGGCTCATTGGTTTGCTTCTCCAGTGGTATTGACTAAAATTTTTTTCTAAATACTTTCAAATTCTAATTCTAGGCAATTGAGACAGTGCCTCAGCCTAGTGATTATTTCAAAGCTTCTGGGTGAGAAACATGAAGATGTTCCTAATGCCAGTAATCTCCAGGTACGAGTGCTTTCCAGTAAATACATACAGAGGCAAGGTAGTGAGGTACCGGGAAAATTAATGGACCTTAAGTCAAAAAGCCCCAGAGTTAGATCCCAGCTCTCAGGAGTTTCTGTGCATGGCATCTTTAGTGTGGCACTTGCTAGCAAGATCCAGTCCCTGCGTATGTGAAATGCAGTAGCCCTCCACCGTGTATAGTCATCATGGGCCATTCAAGCAGTCATAATGCACCCTGACGTTACTGAACTTGCTCAACTTAACCAAAGTTAGAGATAGCATCTCAGGAATAAAAATTGTACAGCTATAGTATTTGAAAGACTGAAGCAGGATTTCAAGTTAGCTACCCGGCTAACTTGGTCCTTGTCTCAGAAAAAAAACGGGCCAGGTATGGAGTTCAGCGTTGAGCGTACCTGTGTCAGTCCACAGCACCACCCAAAAAATTGTGCAACCATTACACAGTAATTGCAACTTATGCCTGTTTTAGTATTAAGTGGGCTTTTTAGATCACAGAACTGGTGCATGTTCAGTTGAGGGTATGTCGAGTGTGAGTGTAGAGAACCTGTCTGCTGGAGACCCCCTTCTCAGTCTGGAGGTGGCAGTGGTGGGCTTACATTGGTGGCACTAGTGGGCCTCCCCTGGTTGGATCTGAAAACTCACTAGAGAGCCTGAGCGCACTGCTTCCTTGTTGACTTTTAACTGCTTTTCTGAACAAGGAACTCTGTACCAGGTCAGGTGAAAAGGTGAATTAGAGATGGAAGACAGAAAGCAGTGGTAAAGACAGTAAGCCAGCTGTCATAGATGAGTGTAGTGAGAGGCCAGTGATGTAGCTTAGTGGCTCAGCACCTGCCAGGCAGTTGTGAGGTCATGAGTTCGATTCTCAGTACAAAAAAAAAAAAGCCAGAGAGACAGTCAGTTTCTCGTTACAGAGACCTTGGAACAGGTTGGTGTGTTGAGGCAAGGCGAGCAGCAGAGTGCCAGGATGCCATGGGAAAGGTGATGAGGACAGCTAGCTGGCACCCAGCCTCAGGTGCAAGTGTCAGATGCCACTTCATGAGAGCCGCTGCTGAGCACGGGCTGGTGACCCAGTAGCTCTCCCAGCTCTGTGTGGCACACTACCACCAAAAGTGATTTAGGCCTAGGTTACCACCATGCGCTCTGTGCTTCTGTTTAATACTTTCTATTTACATGCTTGTCACATAAAACTGCGTGAATAGGGGCCTGGCCGGGTGGCTCAGTGGTCTAAAGCACCTGCTTGGGAGAGCTTGGGCGGCTTCAGAGACCATGGTTCGATCCCCGGCACCACATGCTGCGCCAGCCCTGCCCTGGGGCGGGTTGAGCCAGCCATAAAAATGAGTGAATAAACAAAGGTTCTTTTCTTTTTTTTTTTTTTCTTAATTTTTTATTTTATTTATTTATTTTCTTGTTTCAGAACTTTTGTTTGTTTATTTTTATGGCCAGCTCACCTTGCCCTGAGGGCAGGGCTGGCGCAGCATGTGATGCCAGGGATGGAACCGCGGTCCCTGCAGCCGCCCAGACTTTTCCTAAGCCGGCGCTTTAGACCACTGAGCCATGCTGCTGGGCCCCCCAAACAAAGGTTCTGAAACAAGAAAAAAATAAAATAAAACCATGAATATTTAGCCTTCAGATTACTCATCCTAGATTTCATTTTTTCTTTTTTTCAACTAGTTTCTTATTATGCACTGTTTTTCAGAATTCACTGGCTTCTATCCGAGGGGACGTTCAGCTTTGCTGACTTCCAAGTAATTTTAATTTTATATAGAAGCCACTCCTTATGGGCTATACTGTAATGTGTCCTGGTATCTTGACCATGTATACCCGAGGTCCAAACACTAAATCTTTAACCCTAACCCTTTAAGCAACTGAGGGCTTTGAGGGGGAGTGGCTCTCGCTGGACTACAGAATGCTGAAGGGGATGGTGAAAGAAGGCAAAGTGGCATGGAGCATGGTGGGTGTCGCCTGGGAGAAAGCCTTGCGTCGTCGCTGCGTCTGCTGAGCGCTTCCTCTGCATTCTGGCAGGTGTCAGTCCTGCATCGCTATCTTGTGCAAATGAAGCCTTCTGACTTGTTAAAGAAAATGGTCTCGAAGAAAAGAGCGGAGCAGCCGGATGGCACTATCGATGACAGCCTTCACTTAGAACTTGAAAAGCAGGTATCTTTATTCATGACTGTGGTAAAATAATTCATTAAATGTGAGAGCTGGGAATTTAGGTAAAAGAATGGTTCTTGGTAATTTTAATACTAGGACTTTTTTGTAGCCCCATTCCAAGGCAGTCATGAGGCAGCGAAATGAATCTGCTTAAATGAGCAATCAGAAAGCCTGCTTGCAATGCCTGGCTTTTCTTCCTTATTCACTGGTTAAATGCTTTGTCTTCCCTGGGCTGTTTTCCTGATGGGTAGACTGGAATGGTATCTGGCTGAGTAATTCATGCGTATTAATTGTGTTCATTTCTCTAACAGGCATATTACCTGACCTATGTTCTTCTTCACTTGCTTGGTGAAGTTAGTTGTTCTCATTCCTTTTCTTCTGGACAGCGGGTACGTAATACATGGTGTTGTTTTAAATACATGTCTGTTGATGGAGCGAATGTTCAGGCTTTAGTTAGGAGAACACTTAGCAGAAACTACCTGGAAAGGGGGCATGGCCATAACCTGCAAACATGCTGTCTTGGCAAGAATTGTTGGTTGCTGATACTCTGCTTGTTGGAGCATAACAACCATCAGACCTTGGCAACAGTCACCCTGCTCATAAGATGCCTCGTTGCTGAGTAGCAAGCTGGCCGGCTCTTACCTGGTTTCTTCTCACCTTTGCTCCCACTCATTTTTTGGAAGTAACATTTGCCTTCAGAGTTAAGCTAAGTGCGGTGTGCACAGGACTATATTGCTTTCCTAATTAGAACCTAATAGGTACCCTAGTCTCATATGGCCTTTACTTTTTTTTTTTTTTTTTTCTTTTTGTGGGACCAGAGTTCAAACTCACAACCTTGCACTTGCCAGGCAGGCACTTGTGCTACCACACCCACAGTCCCAATTGCCATCTCAACTTGTCCCAGGGGCAGGGCCAGGACAGCACCCTGGGAATACAGCCCTGACTGCTGCACTCTGCCTAAGCAGGCACTTCAGTCTGTGGAGCTGTCGGCCAGCCCACAATGTGTCTTTTTACCTTAAGATATTTATTTTAATAACTAGTATTTCTAATAATTTTTAATAAATATGGTATTTCAGGCTCTTTACTGGTGGACATTTTTTGTGATTTAATAATATAATGTGTTTATTCATTTATCTGCAGTTATACAGTTCTACACAATAAATGTGTAGAATTCTTAGGTCAAAGATGATAAATACTTCAGGGTTTTTTGGGGGTGTTTTTGTTTTTGTTTTTGTGGGACTGGGGTCACGACCTTGTACTTGCCAGTGTATTATTATTATTATTATTATTATTATTATTATTATTATGTCCGGCTCAGCCTGCCCTGGGTTTGGGGCTGGTGTAGCATGTGGTGCCGGGGATCAAACTGCAGTCACTGTGGTTGCCTAGTCTTGCCTAATCAGGTGCTTTAGGCCACTGAGCCATCTCGCCAGCCTACAGGAAACTTTGGTTTGTTTGTTTGTTTTTTTGTTTTTTGCAGGACTGGGGTTCAAACTCACGACCTTGTACTTGCCAGGCAGGCACTTGTGCCATGGAGCTACATCCCCAGCTCCTAGGAAGCTATTTTGAATGCTTTAAAACTTAAGACGTTTAGTTTTTCAGAGTAGTTGATTTTGTGTTAACAGTAGTTTAGCCAGGCGTGGTGGTGCATGCCTGTAATCTCAGCCCTCAGGAGGCTGAGGCAGGAGGATTGGTGTGAGTTTGAGACCAGCCTGGGCTACAAAAGTGAGCTCAAGGCCAGCCTGAACTGCATAGAAAGACCCTGTCTCAAAAAGACAAAAAAAATCAGTAGTTTAGTTGGGTGTGGTGGCTCATGCCTGTAATCCCAGAACTTGGGAGGCTGAGGCAGGAGGACAATGTGAGTTTGAGACCAGCCTGGGCTACAGAAGTGAGCTCAAGGCCAGCCTGAACTGCGTAATGAGACCCTGTCTCAAAAAGACAAAAAAACAGTAGTTTAACCTGGGCTCAGTGACGCATGCATAATCAGGCCACATCTCAAAACACATTATGTTAAAAATCAAACTTTTTCTTTATGAATTTTTTTTAATAGTTCTAGTATGCACCACACTTAAATGTCCCCTTGCAGTAGTTAAATCCCAGCGGAAGATGCTGCTGGCTTGTTTGTTTTCCAGGACTAAGGACTGAAACCAGGGCTTGCGCACTGAGCTGTGCTCCTAGCCCTCTTGCAACATGGTCTCGTTAAAGCTTGTCAGGCTAGGTTCGCATGTTGAATCCTCTTGCTTCAGCCTCCCGGAGTTCTGGGGGCACAGGCATGCGCCACCCTGCTTAAATGAAGTGCTGTAAGAATTTGTTCAACTAGAAAGGCTTACACATACTTCCATTTATGTTTAGGCGACAACTTGACAGAAGGTAGGATAACTACTATTTTATGATAAAGCTTCCTACAAGTAGTATACGCATAAGCAAAGACCTGAAATCATAGTCTGCAGTTTTATTGCAGCTATTGTTCAAAATAAATTGCATCGTCTGAGACCCAGGAGACCCTAATGTTCTGAGGGTCTAGGCTAGAGACCAGAAACTCAGGTTAGTGTTTCTGTAGAACCCAGGTGTCCCATATGCTCTACTGCTGTGTTAGTGTGTGTTTGACCTAAAGGATCTGCTTGGTAGAAATTAGTTTTTTTAGCCAGGCATGATGGCGCGCGCCTGTAATCCCAGCACTTGGGGGCCTGAGACGAGCCTGGGCTACAAAAGTGACCTCAAGGCCAGCGAGAGTCTGTCTCAAAAAGACAAAAGAAAAAAAAAAGAAAGAAAGAAAAGAAATTATAACAGTTTTTAGTCCCAGCCATCAGGTAGGGCTGGGGATATAGCTCAGTGGCATAGCACCTGCCTGGCAAGCATGAGTCCTGAGTTCGATTCTTTTTTTTTTTTTTTTTTAATTTATTATTTATTTATTTCTTGTTTCAGAACCTTTGTTTCTTTATTCACTCGTTTTTATGACCAGCTCAGCCCGCCCTGAGGGCAGGGTTGGCGCAGCATGTGGTGCCGGGGATCGAACCGTGGTCCCTGAAGCCACCCAAGCTTCCCCAAGCAGGCACTTTAGACCACTGAGCCATCCCACCAGGACCCCTAAGTTCGTTTCTTGGTGCTGAAAAAGAACAACGAAGAGTTAAAGTCACAGCTCAAGGGGAGATGACTAAGCTGTTCTGTAGCGTATCTCTGCAGGGAGAATCTGCAGGTGCTGGCTGCCTTCGTGGCCTCAAAAGCCTCAGCCTGCACTCCACAGAGCCACCATGTTCTTGCTTGCCGGGTAGGTGAGGCGTGCTCAGCCAGGAACAGGTCTGTGCCTCAGTCTCCAGGCCGTCGGGCGTTTCCAATCGCCTACTCTGTAGTCACACTGAGTGCATCTGCAGTACAGGAGGGTAGCGAGGAGTGTGCTGCCAACAGCTGTCTCCTCTGGACTCCATGCCCTCTCACGGAAAAAAATAATACAATTACTGGGCATGGTAGCACCCCTGCTGCCATTCCAGCACTCCAGGAGGCTGAGGCAGGAGGACCACAGGCATAGGGTCATAGCTTAGTAAATAAGTAAAATTAAAGCTCATTAGTTTGCTATTTGAATATTTGAAGGATGTGTGGAAGGACTCTCCCAGTCCTCAGTACAACATAACCCAGTTAGAGTTCTGAAATTAATCTTCATTAGTGTAACCTCAAGCATAGCAAAACACCATCTTTGTGGGTTTCATTTCATTTGTTTTCCAGTTGTGGGTATTGAACTAGAGCATTACATGGTCTTCTTTTTTTTTAAGAATTTTTTTATTTATTTATTTATTTATTTTTTCTTGTTTCAGAACCTTTGTTTGCTTATTCACTCATTTTTATGGCTGGCTCAGCTCACCCCGAGGGCAGGGCTGGCACATCATGTGGTGCCGGGGATTGAACCTCGGTCCCTGAAGCTGCCCAAGCTTTCCCAAGCAGATGCTTTAGACCACTGAGCCATCCCACCAGGCCCTACATGGTCTTTTAATAAGTGCTGTACTACTACAGTATGTCCCTAGCCCATGACTTTTTTATAGTAGCAGTTGTTGCCACTGAGATAGGAATCTGACTATACTGTCCTTCGTGGCTAACTGCTGCCGCAGCCTCCAACAGCTAAGACACTGGGGGCGCACCCCTGTGCCAGCCTCTGTATGTGTTCTTAATTTAACTTAGCAGAAAATCATGATCAGCCCTGCCTGTGCAGGAATGACTGTGTTCACTGATAGGACTGCTGTTATGTTGGGTGGCTGACGTCAGAAATTGCTAACTGGGAGGTGATAGGTGTAAGCGAATTAATTCTATTGTACAATCTCTTCGTTAATATTTCAAAACTGTTTAGTTGCTTGCATTTATTTTGTTGTGAACAGAAACACTTCGTGCTGCTCTGCGGGGCTCTGGAAAAGCATGTTAAGTGCGACATTAGGGAAGATGCGAGGCTTTTTTACAGAACTAAAGTAAGTGTGTTTTAACATTTCCTTTGTGTAATCTTGGTTGTATTAACACAAAAGGCAGAGAATCACACAAGCCCACTATTCAAAGGGGTGGGTGCAGGGGCTGGGGTGCAAGTAGAGTGCTTGCTAGGTTTTATCCCCAACACACATAAAAAACTAAAAGTAGTACTTTTTTTCTTTTAATAGCAGATTCTTCCTCTAAGTATTGTACTTATCTAAGCAGATTGAAAGTGAAAGGAAAAATTGTGAACTGAAAAATTCTTTTCAGTACTATTCGGGATTTCTTTTTTTTTTTAAGAATGATCAATTTTTTTTTCCTTTATTTTTTTAAACACCGGGCTGGAGTGCAGCATGTGGTGCTGGAGATGGAACCGCAGTCCCTGCAGTTGCCTAATCAGGCACTTTAGACCACTGAGCTATCTTACCGGCCCACTACTTGGGATTTCTTAGGTTTTATTTTCGTACTTTAAAATTTTAAATCCTAGGGGTTGGGGAGATAGCTCTGTGGCACAAGTGCCTGCCTGGCAAGTGCAACAAAAAAATAAAATAAGATTTTAAATCCTAGGACCAGCCAAATAGCTCAGCAGATTGAAGCACCTGCAAGTAAGCACAGGGGCCAGGGATTAAATCCCTGGGCCTGCTGTGCCCACCCTGCCCCCAGAGTGAGCTGAGACAGCAGTTGAGACTGGGTGTGGTGGTGCAATAATCCCATCTTTTGGAAGGCTGTAAACAGGTGCATCACTTGGGGCTGAGGAGATAGCTCTATGGCACTCATGCCTGCCTGGCAAGTGCAAGGTCGTGAGTTCGAACCTCACTCCCACAAAACAAACAAAAAAACCCCAAATCCTATGCTTAAGATAGTTCCAAGAATTGAAACATTTTAAAATTTATGATGGGGCTGGGAAGATAGCTCAGTGGAATAAGTGCTTGCCTGGCAAGTACAAGGGCCTGAGTTGAATCCCTGGTTCCACACAAAAAAATAATAAAATAAAATTTGTGATGGTTGAAAATTTGTCTTGGGGCCCGGCGAGATGGCTCAGTGGTCTAAAGCACCTGCTTGGGAAAGCTTGGGCGGCTTCAGGGACCAGGGTTCGATCCCCAGCACCACATGCTGCGCCAGCCCTGCCCTCGGGATGGGCTGAGCCGGCCATAAAAATGAGTGAATAAACAAACA
>PVJA010007966.1:11018-66455 GCA_004027025.1 Myocastor coypus | reverse complement strand
AAAAAAAAAAAAAAAAAAGAAAACTAAAACTTGACCCTAGTCTATCACTATGCACTAAACTAAAGTCGAAATAGATTAAAGATCTAAATATTAAAAGTGAAACATTAAATCTCCTGGAAGCGAAAGAGGGAGGAAATTTTGAAGACATCGGAGTAGGCAAAAAGTTCATGGACAGAAATCAAATTGCACGGTTAACACGAAAGCATCAAAAAGTTGGACCTCCTCTGGCTAAGAAGTTTCTGCATGTCAAAGGAAATCACTAACAGAGTGAAAATATGACCCACAAATTTCAAAAAATTTTAACTAACACGTATTCAGACAAAGGTCTTCTATCTAGAATCTACAAAAAACTAAAAGCCATTAGGGTTCCAAAATTCAAAGACCCCATCAAGAAATCGGCATCTGAGATGAACACACACTTCTCAGAGAAAGAAATACAGCAAGCCTACAAATACATGAAGAAATGCTCCACATGGCTAGCTATTCGTGAAATGCAAATCAAAACAACACTTAGATACCATCTCATCCCAGAAAGAATGGCTATCATAAAGAAATCAACTAGCAACAAATGCTGTGGAGGCTGTGGGGTAAAAGGAACACTTCTTCTCCATTCCTGGTGGGAATGCAGATTGGTGCAACCATTATGAAAAGCAGTGTGGAGGATCCTTACAAAACTAGAACTGGAAATTCCATCCAATCCAGCTATCCTCTTACTGGGAATTTTCCCAGAAGAACTGAAAACATCATACCATAGCGATATCTGTGCACCTATGTTTATAACAGCCCAATTTGTAATAGCCAAATGTCGGAAACAACCAAAATGCCCATCATCTGAAGAATGGTTAAAAAATGTGGTATTTTTATACAATAGAATACTACTCATCCATAAAGAATGATAACTTTGAAGACTTCACATAACAATGGATGTATATTGAACATATACTCATTAGTGAAATAAACCAGATCTATATGTGTAAATATCGTATAGTCTCCCTAATATAAGAACTTCAAAGAAGAAAATAAGAACTTAAGGGCATAACACAGCTGAATGTGTTATGGATTAAACAACGAAGTGACTGGAAGCAGATAGAGGAGAAAACATATCAAGAGCAAAACTATGCACTTATGTACACAGGATGAATCAAATATTGGTCTCAAGAATCTTCAAAAGGTTCATCCTATTGAACAGAGCACTATGTAACACTAAAACTATGCTTGGAATACATGTCACTCTTGTCTTTTTGATATGTACTGCTCCTGGTGTAAACTCAGTTACTCTCATTCTCTCTCTCAAGAGTAGGACTTGAAAATAAGAGACTGGGCCAAGTACCATAGTCTTGACAGGCTACAATTTTGTAGTTCCTTGAATTTCCAAATATCTGTGTAAAAACTGTGTAACTGCTTATATCGCATTGTATGGAAAGTTATTAGAATATCAATGATGGTCAGAAAATATCATTTCCAAGCTAAGTCAAAGATATTTGATACTCAGAAAGCCAGTGATGATAAATAAGCTCAAGTACCTATGTTATAGAGTAATAGTATCACAAAGCTTTTCTCCTGGAGGGTTAAGAATGTAAGTTAACAGACCAAAAATTGGAGAAAAAGAAGGACTATGAGGATAACCAATATTTTGGCCCTAGCCCTTCAAGGTCAATAAGGTCTCAGGATATAAGAGAACCTGTGCTGTAATGTCCTGTAACTCAGAGGTGTGTCAAATTTTCTGGTCAAGGAGATTATGGGACTTCAGAGGAAAGGGATAAATGAACTGTAGTGTGTCTAAGGAGAGTCACCCAGAGAAAAACATTCAGGCTTTCACAGAAAGCAAAATGGCCAAGCAATGGCCGTGACTCATCCCAAAGGCTGACACTAACAACAGCTTTACAAAGTACTGTATATGGTTCCAAACTTAATCCTGAGGGGATTTGACCCTGGAAGATCAAAAAAAAAAAAAAAAAAAAAAGAATGTTTTGTTATACAGGTCTTGCTTTGACTTGTCCTTGATCTCCCAGAAAAAAAAAAAAAAGCTTAATTACAATGCATGAAACACAGAGCTGGATTGGTGAGATGAGCTTTAGGAAGCTTAGATCACTAGCCTCCAATATTACAAGCTTCACTGGTGGCCCACTGCAATTGCAGAATATTTGACTTCCTCTTAGTCCAAAGAGAAGAATTTTCTTTTCCTTTCTTCTTCTTTTTTCTTTCCTTTCCTTCTCTTTTTTTTTTTCTTCTTAGAAACATCAATAGGGTGGTGGGTCATGCCCACACACTGTGCTCTATAAAACTATTGTGAGGGCAATATGCAATGTGTCAACTTTTAAAATAAGAAAGGGAAAAAGAAAAAAAAGGTAATGTTGATTGAATGTGTGAATGTTTGTTTGATCAATCTCATATACCTATATGTATTAATCTAAACTGATCTGATGATGAAAATACGTAATATAACTGTTGTTAAATTAACACAATAAAAATATTTTTAAAAACCTCTCAGGACCTTGTGCTTGCCATGCAGGTGTTTATGCTGCTGAGTTCAAAAATTTTATGTAGAAATCCTAACCCAGCTGGGTGTGGTGGTGCATACCTGTAATTCCTGCACTTGGGAGGCTGAGGCAGAAGGATTGCACAAGCTGAAGGCCAGCTTTGGCAATATAAGCTGAAGGCCAGCCTGTAGTATATGAAGAGAGTGTGTCACAAATAAATAAACAAACAAGCAAAAAAAAAAAACCACCTAAACAAAGAAAAACAACAACAAAAATTCTTTAGTATGATGTTATTTGGAAGTGAAACCTTAGGAAGAAGATCATACAATAAAGATAGAATCTTCAAGAATGAGATTAGTGCCCTTATAAAAGCTCTTGGGTGCTGGGAGCATAGTTCAGGGATACAGTATGTGCCTAGAAAATGTGGAGCCCTTGGCTCAATCTTTAGTGATGCAAAAATAAAACACAATGATAAAACATAAAACAAACGTCCAAAGAGCTGCCTTATTTTGTAAAGACACATGAGAAGACCAAATTCAGTAGCATAGCCAGACACAAAGTAAGCACTTAAAAATCTGCAGCATTTTTCTACACAGATGAACTCACTGAGAGAGAAATTAGATCCTTTACTTCTTTTGTTACATGGATTCCTAAGTATTTTTCTATATTTTTTGGAGGATGCTATTTCCCAAAGGGTATGATTTTCCTAATTTCTAGAAGTCTTTTGGTAGAGTTTTTGGGGTCTTCTATATAATGCAAATAATGATAATTTCAGTTCTACCTTTCCTACCTTCTTTTATTTTTCTGTCATGTCTAATTGCTTTGGCTAGCATTTCCAGAACTATATTGAATAGGAGTGGTTATAGTGGACATCCTTGTCTAGTTCTTGATTTCAGAGTGAAAGGTTTCAGCTTTTGTCCATTTAGTATGATGTAGACTACTGGCTTGTCATAGATGGCTTTTATCATATTGAGATAAAGGCTATCTATTCTGATTTTATGTAGGTTTTTAAAAAAAGTATGAACAAGTGTTGAACTTTTCTTAAAATCTTTTGTACATCTATTGTGATGATCATGTGATTTTTGTCTGGCTCTCTTGATATAGTGCAATAGTTATTTGTTGATGTTGAACTATCTCTTCATTACTGGGATGAATCCTACTTGGTTACGGGTATAATATTCTTGATGATTTGCTGCATTCTGTTTGCTAGTATTTGTATTGAGGAACTTTGCATTTATACTTATTAGGCAGATTGGCCTGTACTTCTATTTTTTTGCTTGATTCTTTCTCTGGTTTTGGTATTAGGGTAATACTTGCCTCCTGGAGTGAGTTAGGAAGTACTGCTTCCTTTCCAATTTCATTGAAGAGTTTGAGGAGCATTGATATTAAACGTTCTCTAAATTTCTTATATAATTCAGCTATGAATCCATAAGGACCTGTGCTTTTCTTTGTTATTGTTTTTAATTACATTTTTTTATTTCATTGTCTGATACTGGATTATTCAGAATTTTTATATCTTTTTTTTTTTTTTTTTGTCTTTTTGAGACAGGGTTTCGCTATAAAGTTCAGGCTGGCCTTGAGCTCACTTTTGTAGCCCAGGCTGGTCTCAAACTCACATTGATCCTCTTGCCTCAGTCTCCCTAGTGCAGGGATTACAGGCATGCACCATCACGCCCAGCTGTGTATATCTTCTTGGTTCAGTTTTAGTAATTCATATATATCTAGGAATCTATCCATTTCTTCTGTGTTTTCTATCCTATGGGAGTAAAAGTAGGTATTGATGATTTTCAAAGGAGGTGTTGATGATTTTCTGAATTTCCACAGCACCTATAGTGATTTCACCCTTTTTATTCCTCATTGCATGAATTTGAGTCTTTTCTTTCCCTTATAAAAGTAAGATTGGTTAAGGGTTTATCAATTTTATTTATTCTTTCAAAGAACCAACTTTTCAGCTCATTAATTCTTTGTATTATGTTTTTAGTCTCAATTGCACTCATTTCTGCTGTTGTATTTATAACTTTCTCCCATTAGGAACAGGCTAGGAGTCTATTTTTTATAATTTTTATTCACTTTAATGAGAAAAAATAAAATAGCAATGAAACAGGTTCAAAACAGGTTAATAAGAAGTTTACAATAATTAATACATTGTACATTGTTGTCTTCATAGCAGTCCTTCAGAGGACAAGATGCAGACATGATATCTTGTCTAAGCAATATTAGTACAAACTTTTATTCTTGGTGAACTAAGAGAACTAACTCTTGTGTATACAAACATGTATTTTTTCCTTCCCCCCTTTTTTTCCACAACAAAACTGTCCTTTATTTACACGTTTATGAAGTTGGTAACGCATGATACTAGGTTGCCCAGCAACTGATAGCTAACCTTAACCAGAAAGGATGTTCATCTCAGGAGTGAAGTAGCTTGTTTGCTTTAGGCACTGGGGAAAGTCCCACTTACATATATTTGATCAATTTTCTAGCTTCATGGCTCCCAACATATCCCCCTTTTTCATTTTAATTTTTCAGAGTGGGGTGTTCCACTGCAGTTAGAGAAGCTGTATTTGGAGAACTCTTTAGAGGACCTTTTCATACTTGAAACTAGTCTAAACATTGTAGGCACTTGAATTCAGCAAAAATAATTCACTATAGTCCAATAGTCCATCATAGTAGTGGGTTATCAGCAGAACTGGCAATTGTCAGAAGTTGTTGACTTGAGACTTTTATAGCTCAGCATATTAATGTGGTATTACTTTTTATACCTCATGGTTATACTTTCTGCTGGATGGTTAAGACCAAGTTAAAACAAGGTCTATGTAACTAAAAATGTAACTTTTGTATCTTATAAGTTCAGTCAAATCCCCTCAGGATTTATACTGGAACCATGTACTGCACCTTATAGATCTTTTGTCAGTGTCAGCCATCTGGATGAG
Organism: Myocastor coypus; assembly: GCA_004027025.1. NCBI lineage: Eukaryota > Metazoa > Chordata > Mammalia > Rodentia > Myocastoridae > Myocastor > Myocastor coypus. The sequence goes on along the minus strand of PVJA010007966.1, from coordinate 61,045 downwards.
TCATGGCCATTGCTTGACCAACTTGCTTCCTGTGAAAGCCTGAGAGAAATTTTTCTCTAGGTGCCTCTAGGAGTATATTTTATGGCCTAGTATATGGCCTATTTTAGAGTATGTCCTATGTGCAGTTGAGAATGGATACTCTCATGTTTTTGGGTGGAAAACTGCAATATTAATTCTGATATTTCTTTATTGCTCTTTTGACTGATTGACCTATCTATTTGTTTGGGGGCATTAGAGACCGCCATTATAGTTGTGTTATTGCTTAATTGATTTTTCATATCTATTATTTATCTTATATAATTGGGAACTCCCATATTTGGTGCATTCATATTTGTGATTGTTATTTTCTCATCTTTTTACTTTTTTTCTGTGTGTGTGTGTCTGTGTGTGTGTGTGTGCAGGGTTTCACTATACAGCTCAGATTCTTAGTGATCCTCCTGATTTCTGCCTCCCTAGTGTTGGGATTACAGGTGTGTGCCACCATGCCCAGACTCCATTACCAGCTCAGTGTGCCCAGGGGTGTGGCCAGTGCAGCATATGGTGCCAGGGATCAAACCCTGGCCCCTGAACTTACCTAAGCGAGTACTTTTCTGTAAGCTATACTTCTGGCCCTTATTTCCTCCTCTTGTAGTTTTCCCCTCACAAGACCTTCACTTCTTTTCATCATTCTTGGCTTCAAGTTTGTATTATCTGCAAGCAGAATAGCTATTGATGCTTTTTCTGGAATCCTGTTGCATAGAGTATTATTTTCTATCCTTTGACTTTAGTCTTTGAATTTCTTTTTTGAGTTTAATGTGTTTCTTGTATACAGCATTGTTATGGTTTGTATGTAGTTATCCCCCTAAAGCCTCATGTAAATCATGGGGCTGTCAAGAGCAGGGCTCAAGGAATGGAGCCAAAGGACCAGGGTAGGGCTTGACAAGGATGGCCAAGAGAGGTGCGAACCATTAAACTAACAGCACGTGCTGTTAGAAGCCCCCAAGCCCCAGGCCTGGTGGCTTCTCTCAGAGATATGGAGCCCATCATTCTGGATGGTGGTGCAGTGTTTTGAGGTCTTTCTATGTAATTCATGCTGCTTTAAACTATGAAACCTCCAGTAACTGTGAGCTAAAAAAAACTTTCCTTCCCTAATTTGGATGTCAAGTATTTGTCCCAGCAACAAAAAAAAGTGACTAAGGCAAGCATATTATTGGGTCTCTCTCTCTCTCTCTCTCTCTCTCTCTTTACCAGGGGTTGAATTTGGGACCTTGTGCTTGCCAGACAGGCACTTATGCTGTTGAGCTATATTCCCACCCTAGATATTTATTTCTTGATCTACTCTGATAGTATGTTTCTTTTGATTGGCAAATTGAGGCCATTTACATGGATGGTTATAACTAATTATATATATGCTTATCTTTGTCATGCTATTTTTCTGCTGTTGGTTCCTTTAAATGATTCCTTTATGTACATTGTGGAAGTTGATAAAATGGGAAAAGTTAGCAAATATTCTCTTTGAACAAAAATTAAATACAGCTTCTCAAAGAGCAAACATAAAGCCAAATACTTGGATTTTCTCTTCAAAAAATGGTACTGAATAAACAGCCTGGTAAGAGGTGGTGGTGAGGCAGTACTGAGGACTGAACCCAGGGCCTTCACACCGAACTGAATCTTAATCCTTTGTTTTGCCTTTTTGAGACAGGGTCTTAATATGCAGTTCAGGATGGCCTTGAGCTCACTTTTGTAGCCCAGGCTGGTCTCGAATTTGCACTGATCCTCTTGCCTCAGCCTCCTAAGTACTGGGATTACAGGCGGTGTGCCACCACGCCTGGTATGAATCCTAATCCTTTCTGGCTTTTATTTGTTTATTTTATTTTGAGACAGAGTCTCCCTAAGTCTTTAACTTGCCCAGGCTAGGATCTAACTTTGCGGTTTCTGCCTTGCCTCCCAGAGGGCTTGGATTACAGATTTGTATCATCAAATGCTTGTTATAGGAATTTTTTAATAGTATTTCCTTGTTTCTAAAAGCATGGTGTATTATATTTATTTAAATTAATTCTGAGGGCCCGGCGGGATGGCTCAGTGGTCTAAAGCGCCTTCTTAGGGAAGCTTGGGCAGCTTCAGGGACTGCGGTTCAATCCCCAGCACCACATGCTACGCCAGCCCTGCCCCTGGGGCAGGCTGAGCCAGCCATAAAAATGAGTGAATAAACAAAAAAGGTTCTGAAACAAGAATAAAAATAATAAATAAAATAAAAAATTCTTTAAAAAAATAAATTAATTAATTCTGATAGGACTCTAATTATAATCTTTTTAATACTTATATACTATTAAAATCCAATTTTGATATTTGGATTTTGATAATTTCCATGTGGACTCGGTGAGAAAGTGTCCATGTTTACATTTTTTACTCTTGTAGGAATCACCTCTAGAAGTCTTGAATATGTCACTCTTTCCCATGCAAATGTAACTGACTCATAAGCTCTCTGCATTTCATTATTTGCTGTCTTTCCATGTTTCACAAGTTCTAAATTTGCATACTTCATTGCTTCAAGTTGAAGTCTGATCCAGTTGCTTTTAAGTAACTTACTTTTCCCCCATATTTCTTTGAATTTTTCCAAATAACATTCTTTTTCAGATTCTTCCTTCCGTATTCCTTCTCTCTCTTTTTACAGCTGTTAATTCAGCTTTAAGTAATTTTCTTTGAATTGTCCAGTAAGTTTTGGGATCATAATTTATCCTTTTAAAGAAGTTTTATTCAGGCCTCTTTGCCAAATTTCTTCATTCAGATCCACACTAAAATATCCACTCTTATTCACTAAAAGATAGCAAAAGAATAATGAATTCTCCTTCCTGAGAAGTTGGAAGCATAATAGTTGGGCAACTTTGAGCTCCTTTTGTAGCCATATTTTCCCATTTTCAGTGAATTCTCCTCCAGCAAGCTTAATCAGCAAAACACCACACAGTTCTTTTCTCCATTAAGATATAACGGACAAACTAATGGAAATATGTTGAATTGCTAAGCCATTTCCAGTTATTTGGTGTAATGTCCACATAGTTTAACATTCGTTCCTATCACTTCTACTGGAATATCTGAAGATCTTGTAAATTGTCATGTCAAACACTTCTTAGAAATAATATTATTCCAGCAATGGTTACTCTAGTGCTGATGCTCTGGACAAGGTGCACGGGATCTTTTGCCCACTGGGACACCTGTCCCACTACACCAAGGGCCGCCCTGTCCCACACTGTGGACAGCCAGGCTGAGGCCCCCCACTCCCACGCCATTTTGATAGCTTCCACTGAGTGAGCAAAAAATATAAAAGTCTTTAAAATATTCCCAGGGAACAATGATTTTGAGCCTAGAATTGGTGATCAACCAAATTGGCAATTAAATGAGGAGTAGAATAAAATTTTGTATTTATTTCCAAGGAATGAGAAAATTTATCTCTTAGATCTTTCCAGAACATGTAGCTTAAGGATGTACTATAGCAAAGTAAAGTAGGAATCTAAGAAATAGAAAGATACCAGATATAGGAATAAGACAATGAAAATCCCAGAACATTATTTGTTCTTCGAATAGTATGAAGAAACTGGATTATTTTGTAGAGGTCTATTATAATGTAAAACTTTATTCTATTTTATTTTTTAAAGCTAATACAAAATAATAAAAAAATTAGAAATGATACAGAATTTTAATTAAACGACAGGAATTTAACAATAGTTGTTTTACTGCATAGTGCTGTCTTCAAATTAGTTGTTTAGATTTCCAGATATAACCATGCAAAATTGTAGAGCCAGTCAGATAGCTCAGTGGATTAAAGTGTATGCTTAGGCACAGCATAGCAGCCCTGTCTGATTCCAGGCATGCTGTGCTGGTTCTGCACCCAGGGCCTACTGAGACTGTGATTGAGACTGGGTGCTATGGCATGCACCTGTAGTCCCAGGATTCGGGAGGCAGCAAATGGGAGAATCAGTATAAATCCCAGCTACATAGTAAGACTCTGTAAATCCTGTACTAAATACATGTTTTTTTTTTTTTTTTTTTTTTTTTTTTTTTTTTGGTCTTTTTGAGACAGGGTCTCACTGTGCAGTTCAGGCTGGCCTTGAGCTCAGTTTTGTAGCCCAGGCTGGTCTCGAACTCACACTGATCCTCCTGCCTCAGCCTCCCGAGTGCTGGGATTACAGGCGTGAGCCACCACGCCCGGCTCTAAATACATTTTTTAAAAAACATGCAAAATCAGTTAAAAGAAAAAAAGAGAAAAACGCTATAGGAAATTAAAAATAAGAAGGAAAAAAATTAAGTATTAACTGTTCTTTTTAACACAATAGCAGAAAATCAGTAGCACAATTAATGTGAGCCATTCTGCATGCATATGCTAAATTTTAAAATCACAGTATATTTCATTTTTCCTTCAATGCATACAAATTGGTAACAGATAATTTTACCATTTTCTGAGCCCCAATATGTGGGCTCAGAAATTATTCATTTGCCTTGAATAATTATTTTATCATCAGCCTACATATACTTGTTCTGAGTTTTCAAAGTTCAGAATTAAGCAACAGAGTTGGAATGTCTAGTGTGCTGAGGATATGAGGATACAGTTAGCCAGCTTGGGAAGCAGAGAAACAAAAACCATGGAGGTCCATGACTGTAATCACAGTACTCTGGGAGCATGAGACAGGAGGATTGAGTCTGGGCAATTTATAATCTATGTTAACATAGGAAAGAAAGCAAGAAAGAAAGCAAGAAAGAAAGAGAATAAGGAAGTAAGCAAGCAAGCAAGCTGGGGCTATAGCCCAGTGTAAAGGTCAGAGGTCCAAGACTCAGTACTTCCAAAACAAAAGATCAAACAACAAAGTGAGTAACATATTGATAATTGTTTTTAAAATGTGTTTGGTACAGGGTCTCACTATGCAGTTTGTACTTGTAATGATCTTTTCATTTTCAGCTCCTCTGTGCTGGGATTACAGGTGTGCACCCACCACTGGCTCATTGAGACCAAGGGTGGAGCCAGCGTGGGATGTGGTGCTGGCAATAAAACCCTGGTCCCTGTGCTTGCCTAAGCAGGCACTTAATCCGTTGAGCTATCTTGCCAACCCTAAGCTATAGGTAGTTTATAGAAAGTTTAATTCACATTATAGTCCAGAGAGTACTTTAACTGACTCTGCCGAAGCCAACCAGTGGTATATTCAGCAGTATAGGAACAGATCCTTACCCGCCTGGCAGATAATCAAGATATTCTGAACTTGACACTGTGGGGGTTAAGCAAGGTTCACATGGCACTTACAGAGGGTAAGAAGCTGGGCCTGTCAAGATTTATGTACATGGGGGTTGGGGAGATAGCTCAGTAGAATAAATGCTTGCCTGGCAAGCGCAAGGGCCTGAGTTCCAACCCTTGTTCCACAAACAAACAAACAAAAAGATTTATGTACCTTTATGTACCTGGCAGGGGAGGTGAGGGTGGTAGAGCTGAAGGGCAGGACAAAGCATGACTGCTGGGGGCAACAGATGTGGCGTGGCCAGGCTGCACAGGTGGCAGGGGGCAACATGTGTGCAATTGGCAGCATGCGCGGCACAGGGGACATGTGCACGCCACTTCGCGACCACCCCACCAGCACGCATGCGCAAATCAGCCTCCCAGCATTCCTAGCGCTCTTTCTTCCTTGCCTTGTGGTTTCGCCCAGCATTGCCTGTGGTGTCTGCCTCCTGGTACAGCTTGCGGTCTCACCTGACGCCATGCCACGTCCGTTGGTGCGTTATAATCGTGTACTCCAGCTGGGCCTGCAACCCAGCCGCTGCCTGGCGCACTCGGAGCCCCGGCGTTCGCGGAACTTGTTACCTGCCGTGAGTTGGGCCCACCTGACGGGAAGGACAGAGTGGGCGCCGGGTAGTGCCAGGCTAAGGTATTAGGCGACCTGACCTGTGGAGAGGAAGGAGTGACTGGCTTGAGGCTGGAGTGGACGTTTATGGAACCGAGTTGAAGGTCCAATGAGGGCGCGTGCAGTTGTTGGGTCCGTGGGACGGCTGCTCAGGCCTCGGAGAGGGCTGGGACCTTATTGTTCACCATGCGCCGTGTTTACCCTGTTTGAGTGCACTGTTTGTTGCTAAGCAAAGCGTTTTCTTCAAAACAGTGAAAATCTTAGACAGCATCGAAATTCTGAAGTGCAAAAGTCAATTTGATAGTTTTAAAATCAATATCCTAGGCATAGTGACTCACATGAGCTGTGAGTTTGAGGACAGCCTGAATTGCAGTGAAGCCATTTCTCAAAAAAAATCCCCCCAGAAAAAACCCTGGATTACCTATGAACCGAATTTTGTTATTCTTGGTTTCACCAGGCTCCTGTATTTAGAATTTAGGGATTGAACCCAGAGATTTACACATGCTAAGCAGGGGCACTGAGCTACATCATTAAGCAGTTTTTGTTCAGCTGTAAATCACTGGTACAGGAAGCCAATCTAATTAACGTTTTTCATCTTCTTTTCCAGGAAACAGCTGTTGGAATTTTGGTGATTTTTAGCGCCTTTTTAATACCAGCTGCATATGTGCTAAGCAATCTGAAGCAGTTCAGAAGAGGGTAGATTGAAGATACTAAGCAGCAGCTGCATTCTCAAAAGCTTGCAGAAGAAACTGTGACTTTGAATGAGCAGGGGTGCTTAAGTTGGGTTTATTGTGGGCATTCATTTTCATAACCATGTGTTTATGGTAAATATTTTGCACTTTTTAAATCCTGTGTATTATATAAATGAATAGTCAAAAACATTCTGTTTAAATGTCAAATAAAATTGAAATGATTATTCATGTTTGATATATGTTTGATCACAGATTATTTTCTTCCTTTATTTTTTTTCTTGCAGTGCTAGCCTAGTGCATACTAAGCAAATGAGCTATCATTGAGTTATGGCCCTATATTGATCAGGGTTTTACTTAAAGGAACAGAATAGATATAAGGAATGGATATTAACATGAAATATACCATCTATAAGGAATTATAAGATTGGCTTACAATAGTCAGCCACAGAGTCAGATGAGGAAGCGTGCACAGGGCGTTTGCATGCTCTGGTCTGAAGAATTCAATCCCGAGGTCTGGACTTCACAGCAGCATGCCGTATAAGTCTCTGTTGGCTGATGGGTCTGCGATGGAAGACTGAAGTGTCTGTAATGGACGCTGAAGAGTCTGCGATGGATGGCGAAAGATCCAAGCTGGAGTCCAAAGAGTCTGCGCTGCAAGCCAGACGATGAAGTCTAGTCTGAATGTGAAGACTGAAGCTTCTCCGACAAAGTGAAGTGTTGACTCCTTCAGCCCTTTAAAAAGTCTTTTTGTGCTCAGTTATTCTAACGTGGACCCATTGCGCCCTAGGGTGGAACCAGTCATACCCCAGGATGGGCCCTTGATCCTGCTCTAGGGAGAAAGCCAGTCATATCCTAGGCAGGCCCTGGTCACGATCCAGGGAGGACCCAATTATACTCCAGAGTGGGGCTCCCACCAACAGAGAACTGGGCTGCTGAGTCATTCAGCCAAGTTGACACATTGTATCAACCACTACAATCCACCCCTTGTCAACTTGGCATATTTAAACCAGTCTCCAAATACAGAAGTTTGCATATAATTATGCCTAACATTGTTACTACTATCCCGCGTACAAATGGAAATGCGCTAATACCCTTACCCAAATAGAGGATAAGTTTTCTTTGCTTATGTGTAGTTCACTTGAGCCTTTTACAGCTGGTAATTGTCAGTTGTACATTACTTTTATACCTCATGTACACCTTTCTGCTGGATGTTAAGACCAAGTTAAGGTCAGACCTGTATAAATATAATTTTGTTATTTGGACAAGGTCAGCCCAATCTCATGATTTATCTTGGAACCATGTATAGCACCTTGTAGCTCTTTTGTCAGTGTCAACCATCCAGATGAGTCACAGCCATTGCTTGATCAGTTTGCTTTCTGAGAGCCTGAGAGATTATTTCTCTCTAGGTGACGCTCCTCAGGCACACTATACGCTGTCAATCACTTTCCTGTGTAGCTCCACAATCTTTTTGTCACAGCAGAGATTCTCTTACATCTTGAGTCTTTACTGACCTTGAGGGGCTAGGGCCAAAATATTGGCTATTTTACCCCATCTATCTCTCCAATTTTTGGTCTGCAAACCTTAGTTGTTAAACATCCAGAAGAAAAGCTTAATGACATTACTCTGCAAAATAATCCTAGAATCTTGTACTAAATCTATCCATATTATAACAAAACCATATATGGGGGTGAAGTAGTAGTTATAATCCCCTTTTCTGTAGCTGATCACAGGGTTGTAGCTGGTAGTTAGAACTACCTTCTTCTACTACCCATTCTGTATTCCCTTGGCCCTCAGCAAGTACTTCAGCAGGTCTTGGTTCTTCCCCTGGTGGAGTGACCCATACCTTCATTCCTGAAGGCTCTGGATCATTTGTCATCATGTCTGTATTAGATTGTTTCAATTTCCCATTGACTTTAATAATAGGACATGGCAATACTAGTAGGTGCCCCAAGGGATCTCCTGTACGCCATGTGTATTCTTCCTTTCCTCCATTGTGCAGTAGCAGACCGATTTCTCCTGGATAATCTGGGTCAATCACCTCTGACAATACTGTGATTCCCTTTTTAGCTTGTTCCCTCAGAGGCATAAGGGGTCCAAAGTAACCAGGGGGAAATCTTAGCTTCCAGTTCAATGGTATAATTGCTGTGCTTCCCACTACAAGCCTTCCTCCCTCTGGGACTAGGACTTCTAGTCCAGCAGAACATAAGGTTGTGGGTTCAAGAAGAAAGAAGTTTGCTAATGGATCACTAGGTGTAATGGTGAGTGGTACCATTCCTACTCCCACCCCTTGATTCCTGGACCCATGAATCCTGGCTATGGGAGACACAGTACCATACAGAGGGTGCTGATTCAAAGTATATACAACTTTTTGAAGTACCTTGCCCCAACCCTGCAAACTATTGCCACCTAGCTGGCATTGTAACTGTTTCTTCAAAAGACCATTGCACCTTTTTATCAATCCAGCCACTTCTGGATGGTAAGGAACATGATAAGACCAATGAATTCGATGAGCATGAGCCCAGTGCTTCACTTGTTTGGCTATAAAATATGTTCCTTGGTCAGAAGCAATACTGTATGGAATTCCATGGTGATGGATAGGCATTCTATAAGTCCACGGATGGTAGTTTTGGCAGAAGAATTATGTGCAGCAAAGGCAAATCCATATCCAGAATATGTGTTTATGCCAGTGAGGACAAAGCGCAGACCCTTCCATGATGGAAGTGGTCCGATATAATCAACCTGCCACCAGGTTGCAGGCTGATCATCCCGAGGAGTGTTGCCATATCGGGGACTCAGTGTTGGTCTCTGCTGTTAGCTATATTGGACATTCAGCAGTGGCTATAGCCAGATCAGCCTTGGTGAGTGGGAGTCCATGTTGCTGAGCCCATGCATAGCCTCCATCCCTGCCACCATGGCCACTCTGTTCATGGGCCCACTGGGAAATGACGGGTGGCTGAAGAAGGAGGTTGACCACTATCCACAGAACAGTTCATCTTATCCACTTGGTTGTTAAAGTCCTTTTCTGCTGATATCAACTTTTGGTGAGCATTAACATGGGAAACAAATATTTTTACATCCTTTGCCCATATGGAGAGGTCTACCCACATACCTCTTCCCCAAATATCCTTGTCACCAATTTTCCAATCATGTTCCTTCCAGGTTCCTGACCATCCAGCCAAACCATTGGCTATAGCCCATGAGTCAGTATATAGTCCCACATCTGGCCATTTCTTTCTCCAGGCAAAATGTACTACCAAGTGCTCTGCCTGAAGTTCTGCCCACTGTGATGATTTCCCTTCACCACTGTCCTTTAATGGTGTCCCAGAAATGGGCTGTAAAGCTTCAACTGTCCACTTGCGGGTGGTGCCTGCGTAGTGTGCAGAGCCATCTGTAAACCAGGACCTAGTCTTCTCTTCTTCTGACAGCTGGTTATATGGCACACCCCACAATGCTATAGGTGCATGCTGGGAAACAGAAGGTAATATGGCAGGCATAGGAGCCATAGGTATCTGGGCAACTTCTTCATGTAATGTACTTGTCCCCTCTGGACCTGCTCTGGCTCTATCATGAATGTATCACTTCCATTTAATGATGGACTGTTGCTGGGCATGTCCAACCTTATGACTTGATGGATGAGATAACACCCAGGACATGATAGGCAACTCAGGTCTCATGGTGACCTGGTGTCTCATAATCAAGTGTTCAGTTTCCACCAATGTCCAGTAACAGGCCAACAGCTGTTTTTCAAAGGGAGAGTAGTTGTCTGCAGATGATGGCAGAGCCTTACTCCAAAATCCTAAAGGCCTCCGCTGCAATTCACCTATGGGGGCTTGCCAGAGCCTCCAAACAGCATCCTTATCTACTGCTGATACTTCAAGTACCATGGAATCTGCTGGATCATATGGTCCCAGAGGCAGAGCAGCTGAATAGCAGCCTGGACCTGTTGCAGGGCTTTTTCCTGTTCTGGACCCCATTCAAAATTAGCAGCTTCCCGAGTTACTCCGTGAATGGGTTGGAGTAAGACACCTAAATGAGGAATATGTTGTCTCCAAAATCCAAATAGGCCTATGAAGTGCTCTGCCTCCTTTTTGGTCATAGGGGAAGCCAGATGCAACAATATATCCCTCATCTTAGAAGGAATATCTCTACATGTTCCACACCATTGGACTCCTAGAAACTTCACTGAGGTAGAAGGACCTTGAATTTTTGTGGGATTTATCTCCCATCCTCTGGCCTCAAATGCTGTACTAACAAATCCAATGTGGTTGTCACCTCCTGCTCAGTAGGTCCAATAAGCATAACATCATCAATGTAATGGACCAGTGTGATATTTTGAGGTAGAGAAAAACGATCAAGATCCCTACGAACTAAGTTGTGACACAGGGCAGGAGAGTTAATATACCCTTGTGGCAAGACAGTGAAGGTATAGTGTTGGCCTTGCCAACTGAAATCAAATTGCTTCTGATGGTCCTTATGGGTAGGTATGGAGAAGAAGGCATTTGCCAAATCAACAGCTGCATACCAAGTACCGGGAAATGTGTTAATCTGCTCAAGCAAAGAGACCACATCAGGTACTGCAGCTGCAATTGGAGTCACCACTTGATTCAATTTACAATAATCTACCATCATTCTCCAACACCCATCTGTCTTCTGCACAGGCCAAATGGGAGAATAAAATGTAAATACGGTGGGAACCACCACCCCTGAATCCTTCAGGTCCTTGATGGTGGCACTAATCTCTGCAATCCTTCCAGAAATGCGATACTTTATTTGGTTCACTATTTTACCAGGCAAGGGCAGCTCTAGTGGCTTCCATTTGGCCTTTCCAACCATAATAGCCCTAACATGAGAGGTTAGGGAACCAATGTGAGGATTCTGCCAAGTACTAAGTATGTCTATCCTGATTATACATTCTGTAACAGGGGATATAATTACAGGATGGATTTGAGGACCTATTGGACCTACTGTGAGTGGGACCTTTGCTAAATTCCATTGATCACCTGCCCTCCATAGGCCCTACTCTTACTGGAGGGCCACTATGGTGTTTTGGATCCCCCAGAATCAATGTCAGTTCAGAACCAGTGTCCAGTAGTCCCCAAAATGTCTGATCATTCCCCTTTCCCCAGTGTACAGTCACTCGGGCAAAAGGCCTTAGGTCCCTCTGGGGAAGAATGGGAGGAAGACTGACTGTATAAGTTCTGGGGGCATTAGGATACTTCCCCAAGGAGACCTGGCCTCCCCATCATTCAAGGGGTTCTGGGTCTGTAAACTGGCTCAAATCTGGGAACTGGTTGAGAGGCTGCGATTGTCCATTACCATGATTTGAAGTACGTCTCTGTTCTTTTGCCCTATCATTCTTTCGTTTATATAAATCTAGCAAAAATTTTGTAGGCTTCCCATCTATTTCACTTTTGGGAATGCCGTGACTAATCAGCCAATGCCATAGGTCTATGCGTGTCAGCTTATTCTGGTCACTGTTTTGCTTCTGCTGTCTGTGGCGATTAAGTGCTGCCACTTGACCCCCCGCATTCTGGGTTCCAATGAAGCCCATTGCCCTTAAATTTCCTAATTGAGTAACTGCAGTCCCCACTGTAAGATCTGGCATGCAAAGAAGGGCAATGACAGGGCTCTTCAGGGATGCTGGTGCTCCTCTGACAAACCTATTTCTCAAGGTATTAGTAAAGGGTGTGTCTTCAGGATTATGCCAGTATGAAGGATTGTCCTTAAAACAATAAATCCATTCCAACATCCCCATTTCCCTAAGCCTCTGAATCCCTTCATCAATAGTAAACCATGGAAGATCAGGCATCTCTAACTCATTCACAGTGGGCCATCTTTTGAGCCATACTTCTGTCAACCAGTCAAATAGACTGTTAACACCTCTCTGTACTCTATGAGTTCCAACACTGAATTCAGAATCCCTACTGAATGGGCCCATATTAACAAACTTAGCCTGATCCAGGTATATGTTTTTGCCACCATTATCTCATACTAGTAAAATCCATTCTCATGCCTGCTCATTAGGCCTCTGCTTGTAAGAGTTATTAAACTCAAGGTCTTTGGCAGAATAACGGGTCTCTTCATGGATCACACTATGTACCTCACCCTTAGGTGATATCTGTGATTGAAGTCAGGTTATGGGCCTAGAGGCAAAAATGGGTGCTGTTGGTGGGTCCTGAGGAGTCATAGCATTATCCTGTTTGTTCCACATAGGATTGGTGTCTCCAGTTGTATTAGGAGACACTAGTACTGCAGAGGATGAAGGCAATGGTTCCTCTGCCACAGTGGGCAGGGAATTCTCTTCCTCAGGCAAAATAATTTCATTAGCACCTACAAACTCAGCATCATCAGCCTCCTCAGGATCCTCCCACACACCCCCATTCCAATTTATGGGATCCCATTCTTTCCCAATCAGTGCCCTCATCTTTGCTTCAGATACCCTTCAAGGCTGAGCATTTAATTTATGTTGCAGTTCAGCCAATCGAATTATGAAGGACTGCATTTGGGTCTCTGCAACCTCAGCCTTATGGCTAAAAGAGAGATTTTCTGGCCAATTTAAAATTTTAAAAATTTTAAAATTTTAAATTTTTTTATGTGGGTCTGAAGGCAGGCAATCGAATTTGTGAGCTCCTGATTTTTATAAAAAAGTTTGTCTATTGTGGCTACAACCAACCAACCGGCATCATTATATTATTGGGATCATTATATTATATAATATATAATATTTTATATTATATTGGACCAAAGATTTTAAAAAGTTGTATGTATGGAATCATTAAATTCCTGACATTTCACAACTGGTGAATCAGGATAATCATATGGATCAGTGAGGCTTATTGTTTCAAATAGGTCACGCCAGGGACTTCTAGGACACACCTTAATACCAGAAGATTCCATGGTGTCTTTAGGTCTCTTCCAATCTTGGAGCCAACCCCAGGAATTTTTAAAGCTATTTAAAAATCCCGTCATTATATTCTGTTTCTCTAGGGCCATATTCTGTATCGGTCAGGGTTTTACTTAGAGGAGCAGAATAGATATAAGGAATGGATATTAACATGAAATATACAATCTATAAGGAATTATAAGATTGGCTTACAATAGTCAGCCGCAGAGTCAGATGAGGAAGTGTGCACAGGGCATCTGCATGCTCTGGACTGAAGAATTCAGTCCCGAGGTTTGGACTTCATTGCACCATGCCGTGTAAGTCTCTGTTGGCTGATGGGTCTGCGATGGAAGACTGAAGTGTCTGTAATGGACGCTGAAGAGTCTGCGATGGATGGTGAAAGATCCAAGCTGGAGTCCAGAGAGTCTGCGCTGCAAGCCAGACGATGAAGTCCAGTCTGAATGCGAAGACCGAAGCTTCTCCGATGAAGTGAAGTGTTGACTCCTTCTTCAGCCCTTTAAAAAGTCTCTTTGTGCTCAGTCATTCTGACATGAGCCCATTGTGGCCTAGGGTAGAACCAATCATACCCCAGGATGGGCCCTTGATCCTGCTCTAGAGAGAAAGCCAGTCATATCCTAGGTTGGCCCTGGTCACACTCCAGGGAAGAACCAATTGTACCCCAGAGTGGAGCTCCCACCAACAGGGAACCAGGCTGCTGAGTCATTCAGCCAAGTTGACACATTGTATCAACCACTACAGGACCTCAGAGTGCATTTTGTTCCTTCTCTGTCATTTTGTATAGCCTTGCCGAATATTTGGTTTAGAGCTTTGGTAAAGTTCTTCCCTTAGCACCAGGTTGGGATCTACCAAGTTCAGCGTCATCTAGGTGGGTATGGCTTAGGTGTGGGTTCTGAGCTCTATTTTTTCTTGTTGCAGCTCTTGAAGGCAAACCTGCTGTGCCACTCTGGCAAGATGTTTGTTCCTGGATCAGCTGGGTGTGTCTTGTTTCTACTCTCTCTGTAGGGAGTTCTGCAGCAGTTTTCCACACTGGGTGCACTGGGCTTGGTTGCTGGGTTAAATGAGTTTCTTGCTGGCCCAGGGTGGTCTCATTCATGCACCAGGCCTGGTTTCTGGGTCGAATGAGTTTCTCACAGGCCCAAAGTGGTCTACAACACACACCAGGTGTGGTTGCTGAGTGGAAAGAGTTTCTGGCTGGCCTCCATAGATCTGTCGTATTTAATTTTCTCAACTAATTTTTGACTTTCAAATACAATTATTTTGAATATGTGTATGTAATAATACTATGAGTTGGGAGATGGTAGCTAATTAATTTAGTCATTTTGTACTTCAATTCAAATCCAAAAATTACTAAAGGTTTTTTCAGACCACAAAGAAATAAAAGTAGCATACAGCCTTTATTGAGATTTTTAATTTTTGTACTAGAGATTGAACTCAGGAAACTCTGAGCTATATTTCTAGCCCTTTATAAAGTTTTTATTTTGAGATGCTGTCTCACTAAGTTGTCTAGTTTAGTCTTGAACTTGTAATCCTCTTGCCTCAGCTTTCTGTGTAGCTGGAAATATGTACATCAAGCATGATTTTATTTTATTTTTGATAGTTTTTTGGCAAAGAAAGAAATGAATTTAAATTCAGTCTCAAAGCAGACTTACACATGTGATATATTTCATTTGTAAACATGATGAACACCATATTTGTGAGCACCATGAACGCAGTATTTGTGGTGCATGTTTTATGAGAAACTTCATTGTAGTCACTTTCTTGTCACTGAGACTCACTACCTGACACAACTTAGAGATTAAAAGTTTTAATTTGGTTCAATTTTAGGGGCATTTAGTGCATGGCTGGCTGGCTTCAAGGAAGATATGACGCAGGGCATGGCACAGGAAAGCTGCTTACTCACAGCAGTCAGTAAGCAGAGCAAGATTAGGAGGACAAGAACACACCCTCTAAGTGGCCAGTAACCCAACACTAGCCATGTCCCACTTGTTGACAGCACATTCTGTTTGTCAACTCATCAGTGAAAGAACATACCAATGGGCATAGCCCCCTATGATCAAGTCACCATCCAGACACATGAGACTGGCAAACATTTTAGATACAACTTATAATATTCTGATAATTGTGAAATATTTCTATTTAGTTAGGAGCCAGAGTGAGTTATTTTCAGTAAAAGGAAGATGTAATCTGTGAAGTTCCATTTATTTTTAAAGTTTGTTGCTACGGCACATCATTGAATATGGGTAAATCATTTAATTCTAGGGGCTTGTTTCTTTTTTTGGTAAAATTAGCAGGTTGACCTAGGCAACTGTAGGTGATTCTTAGTTTTTGCTTCATTCAAAAAATACCCCTGGTAAAATAAATATCTACTTGAAAATGTTCCACAACCTGCTAAAAAATGAGGAAAGACTGACTGAAAGGTGACATATAACTTTTACAATTGTTGGATTAATAATTATGATAAAGATATTTGCTACTCTTAAAATAACCCCTAAATATTATATGATTCTAAATAAAATAATTTCTATAACTATAGAAAACCAAGATACCACTGGTTTTGTGACTTTTATTCATTTCATCTGTTTTTTAGTATATATCCAGTATCAGAACAATGTACACTCACAAACAAGAAATGCTCAAATATTGGGTAAAAGGATGAATGTACACAGTGAGAATATCTGGTTTGGTAAAAGATTTTGGGTTTGCAATTTTAAATCTGAATTATGTGTGTAGTACTTAAGGGCAGTGTTAAGCAGACATACATAACTATCCACTCAGGAGAAAGATCTTGGGAAGAGAGATCGATTTAGGAATAATCAATAAGTACATAGTAGTTGGAGTTATCCCGTGGCATGGGGATATGTATATTTGTTGGAGTCCCTTCCTGGTTCTTATCTTGGCCCAAGAAGTCTAAATTTATAATCTCAGAAATATGTTATTGGAATTCCACCAAGTTAATTCCAATCTATCACTCCAATGCAACCCATATCAAAAACAAAGACATTATTTGAGGAGCCAAGGGGCCCTAAGGCCAACCATGAAGATGGCTTTTGAAACAAAGAGTGACCCAGGGCTGCAGCCTGCCCCTCCCCCCACCGCAGAGAAGGAGGAGTGGCTTGAGAAAGGGAATTTTGGGAAGTAGGTGAGCAGTGTGAGGTGGGCTAGATAGATGGCCTACATTTACCTCTGCCACATTCAGAGAGGATATGCAGAGAAAGCAATTTACATTATGCTATTGAGATAGTATCTGATGTTTTTGGAGTCTGGTGCTTCAGCTCTGATGTATAATCTTTTGAGGCTCCATCCCAGCTGATAGTGTGGAGCATTGGCTCTTCATCCTGTCTTGACCTGGCTCATTTTGGAGAGCATCAGGTGTGTGTTATCATAAAAGCACGTATACTGTCTTCAAAATTACCATCAGCACTTTGGCTAGGCCAATACATAGTGCTTAAGGGCAATTGAAAGGATAATGAGAAGTCCTAGCCAGCTCTGTACATGTCAATACGAGGAAATAGGGCCAGGCTCAGTCAAAAAGGAGACGGTGGTTCTTCTTTCAAGGAGAGCTGCTCAGGCAGTCCTCCATATAGATTAAGATTAAATTTTAAAATGAAAGAGAAGTTAAGACTAAAATGGAGTGCCCCCCCCCCCCCAGTTCAGGCTGCTTTAAGGTTAGGTCTGGCGTGGCTTGTGGAGCTGGGGATGGAACCAAAGTCCTCTGTGCCTGACTGCATTTGCACAAGTGGTGTTTTAAATAACTGAGTTAACTGGCAAGTCCTTGTTAAGGCTAAAACAGAATCCAATTGAGGCGAAAAAATAAGTAGGCAAACTGTAAGAATGTGATCTGACAAGATATTACTTTATTACTTTCTTTCTTTCTTTCTTTCTTTCTTTCTTTCTTTCTTTCTTTCTTTCTTTCTTTCTTTCTTTGTGGGACTGGAGTTCAAACTCATGACCTTGCACTTACCAGGCAGGCACTTGTGCCATGGAGCTATCTCCCTTTCTCCAAGATATTACTTTAAATAGTAGAACATACCAAATTCTACTTAGGGACAAAACCATTAATGATCTTCGCTAGCAATATCAACTGAATAACAAGAATAGAAATAAAGTTTCAGCTGGTTGAAAACTAAATGGGAAGTTGAAAAGGCTATAAAAATTTGAGAAGCTTATGTTAAAAAGAGATTGGAAGCCTTTTTTATGTATTTAGTACAAGGTCTACAGGGTCTCACTACAAAGGTCGGACTTGGACTGAGTCTCCTGTTTTCAGCCTCCTAAGCACTGGGATTACAGGTGTGTGCCACTACCCCCAGTCTCAGTGGCTGTCTCAACACATGCTGGGGGCAATGAGGGGGATGGGGAGATAGAACTCCAGTCCCTGTGCCTGCCTAAGCAGGCACTTTAGTCTGCTGAGCTAACTGCCTGGCCCCTGGCTTTTATGTTTTTTCAAAGAATAAAAGATGGACATGTTTAAATTATCAGAATGGCCAGAGAGAGAAAAGACAATTGCTGGAGCTTTAGGTTTTATGAAAGGAAGGAGATAGGATCTGGAGCACAGGCAAAGTGATTAGCTTTTGGTAATTCGGATTCTATTGCAATGGGAGGAAAGGTAAGTGGGATTTAATATTTGTAGAAAGAAAGGCAATAACAACAGGAATAGTTTCAACTTTATGACTAGAAGGTGAGAGTAAGAAATCTACTAATATTGAGAGTTCATAAAATAAGAGGCCAAGAAGATAGAGCTCTGGTTTGGATGTGATTTGTCTCATTTTAATCATTTTCCTCCTCAATGTGACATAATACCCAACATCTGCGTGTTACAAGGAAAGAGGTTTATTTTGGCTTATAGGTTATAGAGGGTTCAGATCAGAGTCTACCTGCTCCAAAGTACAGTGGAATGGTGAGAGAAAAACTGCTCATTCATGGCATCCAGGAAGAAGAGAAAGAAAGACGAAGCCGAGAAGAGAGAGATACATCCTACCAGGCCACACACACAATATCCTGTATCTTTGGGCCAGGTCCTACCTCCCAAATAAAGCCAGCTGTAGAACTCATATAATCTATCATCCTTCACAAACCTCACGTTAGAGTGTCTGAAGGCTTGGGAACACATTCTGCTATAAATCATAGCATTCCTAAGAATTCATGTGTTGGAGGTTTAGTCCCTAGTTGGCAATACAAGAGGTGGTAGGACCTTTAAGAGGTAGGCCCTAGTTGTGCAGGTCATTGGAGACCCCTGTTAAAAGAAAATAAAGTAAGCCAGGTGTGGTGGCCCACGTCTGTAATCCCAGCACTCCGGAGGCTGAGGCGGGAGGATCGGTGAGAGTTCGAGACCAGCCTGGGCTACAAAACTGAGCTCAAGGCCAGCCTGGACTGTACAGTGAGACCCTGTCTCAAAAAGACAAAAAAAAAAAAAAAAAAAAAAAAAAAAAAAAAAAAAAAAAAAAAAAAAAAAAAAAAAAAAAAGACAAAAAAAAAAAGAACAGAAAAGAAAATGAAGTAGTTCTTGTGGGATTCTAAGCTCTTGAGGGAGTGACAGTGACTTGTTATAATAGTGCCTTCTCCATTCTGGGGCTACCTGTCTAGCCTTGCAACTTATCCCTCTTGGCACACATGTCCACTATGCCATGCACTGTGAAGTAGCCTCCAAAACTGTGAGCCAAATAAACTTCCAACTTTCTCAGCTTCAGATGTTTCTTTGTAATGGAAAACACACTAACATACCATGGTATTTTAAATAGCCATCATCATAAAAGGGAAAGGGAGAAAAAGGGAATTTCAAGTACTGCAGGATGACAAGTCTGGAGGAAGTAGATTTCTAATAGCACTAATAAGATCTGTGATTTCTATTTATAAGCTGTTACCTGCACCAAATTCAAGAGACCCACGGTATGAATAAAGAGATAAAAGAAGCAAAGAAATTAAAGGTGATGGCAAGAGCCCTCTTAAATTGTAAATAGGATGGATATGTTAAAAGAGAAACTATCAAAGTCTTGATGGAGGAGGAAGGAGTAGTTCATTTATGTCAAGTAAAGGTGTGATGGGACAAATGAATAAAAATTGGCACTTATCCAAGACTGAAGTCATGTACCTGATATTGTAGAGGTGATGTTCCTGAGAAATCACTCAAGTCTATCTTGTGTATATGGTTGTGCACATGTGCATAAATTATAAATAGGTTTTATCTAAAACAGTATTTAACCTATAAAGTTTAATTCTTACTAGTCTTAGATTACTGTTAAAGTGTTATCTCAAGAGAGAAGTAATCTTATACACATCATCACACAATTGTGAATGAGATGTGAAGAATAACTAAGAGACCTAAGAGGTGGATAGGAAAGAGTTATTGAACATAATATTTAAGTTTGAGCCAGGCATGGAAGTGCACACTTGTAAATTTAGCACTTGTGAGTCTGAGGTGAGGTGATTGCTGTGAGTTTGAAGCCAGCCTGTGCTATATAGTGAGTTTAAGGCCAGCCATCCTGGCCTACATGGTGAGACCCTGTCAGAAAACAAAAAGGTTGAATCTGAACAATAAATACATGCAGTTTGGGAAAAGGAAATAAATTTTAGCAAAAGAAATATTACACATGAAATCCTGAGATGGCCAATATGTTGACATTACAGAATTGAAGGCAAATATAAAATCTTTGGGGTGAGGTGGAAAGTAATGTGAACTGATTATGGGGGCTGGTGAGAGTCAATCATTAGTGGCCTTATAGTCCACAATGTGGATGTTTAAAATACTCTTGTAAGCACAGACAGCCTGAGAGAAATTTCAAACAGGAAAATGACAGGATCTTGTTCTTGAAAAATAACCCAAATAATTTAAGTTTAGGAAAATAAACATAGGAAGAAGTGTAACATACTTGCATCTAAGTAAGACAATATGGTTCTTATTTTAGCTGTCTACACTAGAAATAAATATGGGAGCCATCCTTGACATCCTACAATATCTTAGTGATTTTGCATTCCATATGGACCATATATTTCCACACATTTAAGCAAGCATGCATATTTTCATTTGCTTCTCCTACCAGTTTTTCAGATTTTCTCCAGGCTTTACATAGGTGGCTACTATCTCTGCAATGGTACTTTGCTTAGATACTCTTACTCTTATTCTTCTCTCAGGTTTCAGATTATATGTGTCCTTTGTGGAATTTGTTTAGCTTTCATGATTCCATGACCATCTAAACTTTCTTTTAAAATAAATGTATTTTGTTTTTTTCAAGAGCCTATTTAGTTCTGCTTTCACTCTTCTAAGTTGCAGGTCCTGTATGTTCCAACCCGGATCAAAAGAGATTCATCCATTCATGTGATTCTCATCAACCACTGATTGATTCTGGAATCCATTTTGTATCCTTCTCACACTGAAAGGCCATGAAAGGCACTTCTCAGCTTCTTCCTGAATTGACAAATGCAGGGCTTCTCTCTTTTTATTTTTTTTTTAAGAATTTTATTTATTTTTTTTCTCTTGTTTCAGAACTTTTGTTTGTTTATTTATTTATTTTTATGGCTGGCTCAGCCCACCCAGAGGGCAGGGCTGGCGCAGCATGTGGTGCCGGGGATGGAACCGCGGTCCCTGAAGCCGCCTAAGCTTTCCTAAGCAGGCGCTTTAGACCACTGAGCCATCCTGCCAGGCCCCATGCAGGGCTTCTCTTGATCTCCATAATTAACCAACTCTGACTTCAGTACTCAGAAAGTATACCCATGTAACTATCTCCCGGAGCATGAAGATAAACAGTACTAAGATCCAGGAAGATATTTTGCCCCTGTCCAGTTAGCTCCCTAAAAATAATTCCTGTTCCTACTTCTAACAGGATACAACCATTTTGCCTGTTTGAAGTTAATATAAATGGCATATTCTTTACTATAGAATACACTATTATGTCTGACTTCTCTGTGTCTGTGCTATGTATCTGAGATTTATCCAATTTATACATTAGGTTTTCTCTTAACAGATTTATTGAATACAGAGAGATTAGATTAACTAGGTAGACTGGGTACGTATGTTACACATTCAAATAAATCAGGACAACATAGTTTTGTTATCAAAGTAGAAAGATATTGAGGATGTGTGTAGTAACTTCAGGCTCAGTTTCAACATACAAAAAGAATGGTAAAGGGTCCAGGGTGATTTGGGGATGTTTTTTTAAAAAATGTATTTAGTATAGGGTCTCACTACTCAGCTCTGACATGTAGTGATCCTCTTGTTGCTGGCTCAGTGTGCCTGGGCAGGGCTGGCATGGCATGCAGTACCAGGGTTTGAACCCTGGTCCTTGTCCTTGCCTAAGTAAGAACTTAGTGCATTAAGCTGTCTCGTTGGCCCTAATTTTTTTTAAAGATTAATACATGTCAAACCTTCTCATCAATTTATGGTGTTGACTTTAACAATATTAATTATTTGAGGGGGGGCCTGGTGGGATGGCTCAGTGGTCTAAAGCGCCTGCATGGGAAGGCTTGGGTGGCTTCAGGGACCGCGGTTCGATCCCCGGCACCACATGCTGCGCCAGCCCTGCCCTCGGGGCGGGCTGAGCCAGCCATAAATATGAGTGAATAAACAAACAAAGGTTCTGAAAAATGAAAAAAAAAATTATTTGAGGAAGGGTCTCTATGTTATCCAGGATAGCTTCAACAGGTCTTCAATTCATAATCTCTCTGTGTGAGTCTCCAGATATACTCATATGCTACCCTATCTGGCTGGCATCAACTTTAATATGAAATGTTTTATCAAAATATAATTAACATATGATATATTCTACTGGCATTAGCTTCTTGACTAAAGTTGTATATGTTGCCACTAGGGATAAAAAGGCTAGAATTTTCTCCAGATATAGTCTAGTGCCTTCTAGAATGAGTAGGGGATATTTTACAGGTGCTATATACCCTGCCCCTCCTTTATGCCTACTAGATTCAGGTCACAGTAAAAATAAACACCACTATAGAATTTTTCAAGTACTAGGTGATCAGACTACTATATTTTACAAAAACTTACAGAAAATATTATAAATAAAAAAGCACCAAATTCAAGAACTAAAATTGAGAAATCAATATTTAACAACAATCAGAGAAAGATTAAAGACAGTTTTATTTATTTATTTATTTATTTATTTATTTATTTATTTATTGTCTTTCTGAGACAGGGTTTTGCTACGCAGTTGAGGCTGTCCTTGAGCTCACTTTTGTAGCCCAGGCTGGTCTCGAACTCACATCGATCCTCCTGCCTCAGCCTCCCAAGTGCTGGGATTACAGGTGCGCACCACCATGCCTGGCCTAAAGACAGATTTATTCTTGCAGACATACTACATCCTTGATTATGAAATAGAGATCTTGGAAATTAAAAACATGATTAAGACAAAGAACTCATTATTTGAGTTAAGTACAATGATACAGCTAAAGAACAAATTAATCATAAGAGCAAACTGTGAAATTCTTTGAAAATATAGAGGAGAGATCAAGGAATTAGATGTGTTGGTAGATCTAACTCCAGGCTCAAAAGGCATATGAAATATAAATTCAGGAATTAAGTGTTTAATAAAAATTCCCACTGGAAAATGGAAAAGGAAAGAAAAAAAGGTTTATAGAGCCAGAAAAACAAAACCTCATGTTAGAACAGTCTGTTGAGTGAAAGGAGAATAAAATATAGAAGGTCTACACCTAACTACATGGTGATATTCAATTGAAAAGGATAGTTAAAAATACAAAAAAAGCTTTCAGGTTGACAAAAGCATCAGATCTCTTACAGTAACACAGTCTTTGAAGGTAATAAGTCAATAATTTTCAAAAATAGGAGGAAAAGTGTTTTGCAAAACTGATTAGAATACTGAATCACACCAAAGAAACATTTAAATAGAAAGACAAAATAAAATACTATTACAGGCTGGACTGTGGACTGTGGAAAATAATCCTTCCATTCCTTGCCAATGCAAACATTCAAAAAAAAAAAAAAAAAAAAACCAATTTACTTAGCTATAAATTACCACAACCAAGACGGTTACATAGAACAGAGCCAGTACAGCTTATTTTATTTTTATTTTTATTTTTATTTTTTGTTTTGTCTTTTTGAGACAGGGTCTCGCTATGCAGTTGAGGCTAGCCTTGAGCTCACTTTTGTAGCCCAGGCTGGTTTCGAACTCGCACCAATCCTCCTGCCTCAGCCTCCCGAGTGCTGGGAAGTACAGCTTATTTTAGTGCCTCTGTATGGCCATCAAATTTTAGCGGTATGCACAGTTAGAGATGAAGTTCAGGTAGAACAAGTTTCAGTTGGATAAGGGAAAATTAAAACCTTTCTAATTAAAATCTTTCTAAACTTTTCCCCTTTATCCTTAGGGCTGCAGTGACCATTCAGAAATAATGTAATTAATGTGCTTCCATTAGTATGAACCACATTCACTTGATTCCTAACAGAAAGACATTACCCAGGTAGCATCTTCTGAGAAAAGAAAGTATTTGGTTCCCCATGTTCCCGAGTCTCTTATTTCATAGAAATATATCCTTTTTTTTTCTTCTAGGTTTAGAACTTTTTGTATTGGGAGTCCAACGCTGGGCCTCACACGTGCCAGGCAGCCGCTTGGCAGTGAGCTACATCCCTTGAGCAGCATGTGTTAATTTTGAATTTTTCATACTGATTTAGATTTAAAACTATTATAATACATTATTCCACTTTTGTCTTATTAAAAAAGTATTGCAGAGCTCTGATGCCACCCACCATCCTGACCAGACAGGTGGAGGCCAGGTGAGAACAATCTCAGCCCGAGTTCACCCCCAGACTCATCAACCACCTGAGCTCCGACTTCACCTACTGGCCCCACACGGACACCCACCATCCCAATCTACAGGGCCTTGTAGCAGCTAGCTGCCTGAGCTCCTACTTGCAGCCAGGCACGACTGGAAGGGAACAAGCTTGGTGGATCCGGACCCAAATTTCCATAGGTGCTAACGGCACAACTTCACCAAAGTGCAGAGATCACTGCTATAAAAAGCAACAAAGAGAAGAAGCAAGATCCAATCTCAGGTCTTGAGTTCACCCAAAAGAAATATGGGAGACACTACCATGGAATAAAGCAGGAATAATACAGACAAAAATCTCTGAATTGGTAGCATCTAAGGTAGACAGAGAAGTGAAGAAACATATGGAGAAACTCAGATCAAAGGTAACATCCCAAATAAAAAGGAAATGCATGAACTCTGAAGTGGAAAACAACTGCAGAAACATATAGAGGAAACCAGAGCAGAAATAACTTCTGATATTAAAAAAATCTCTAAATTAATAGCATCTAAAGTAGGGGAACAACTGCAGAAAGGTAGAGAGGACAACAGAATAGAAATAATCTCTAAACTAGAGAGAAAAGGAAGATAACGATAATGAAAGACTTCAGTACTACTAAAGTAGACATTGATAAAAAAAATTAGAGGATAGTAGAAAAATAATGGACTCCCTGATTGAACAATATAGGAAAGAAATAGATCTCATGAAACAGTTTCAAAGAGAAAGACAAGAAAATAAAATCTCAATCACAAGTTGGCAAAACCATATGAATGAAAGTGTAGAGTCTCAAGTCTTGAAGACACAGTCACAGCTAGTGAAAAGGTAAGAAAAGATCTCTTAAAAACAACTAGGATGCAGGAAAAAACAATTCAACACCTGCAAAAATGAGCAACGTTAGATTAACAGGAATCAACAAAAAGGAAGGAGTCGACACAAATGATATGAAAAGTACATGGGCAGAAGTAATACCAGAAAACTTCCCAAATTTGAGAAAACAATTGGATAGTCAGGTAACTAAAGCATACAGAACCCCAAATAACATCAACCCAAATAAAACCACATCTAGACATATAATAGTCAAGATCCCAGAAATTCAGCAGAAGAATAGTATACTAAAAGGTGCTAGAGAAAAGAAACAGATCACATTTAAAGGAAAACCCATCAGAATAATGGCAGATTTCTCTTCACAAACCATGAAGTCAAGAAGAGCATGGAGCAGAGTGCTTCAAGTCCTCCATGAAAACAAATTTCAGCCTAGACTGCTATACCAGGCAAAACTCTCTTTCAAGTATGAGGGAGAAGTGAAATATTTCCATGACAAGGAACAACCAAAGAATTTCATGAGAGGCCCGGCAGGATGGCTCAGTGGTCTACCTGCTTAGGAAAGCTTAGGCGGCTTCAGGGAACACGGTTCGATCCCCAGCACCACGTGCTGCACCAGCCCTGCCCTCAGGGCAGGCTAAACCAGCCATAAACATAAACAAACAAAAGTTCTGACACAAGAAAAAAATACAATAAAAAATAAGAATTTTATGTCATCAAAGCAAACCCTACACAGTATACTGAAAAATATTTTAGAGAGGGACCAAAATGACTCAAGCTCAAGCAATGAGAAGAGAAAGATTCCACCAAATATGGTGCTCAATAAAACACAGGAGAAAAAGGAGTAAATGACAGTAAGTAAAAGTCATGTCAATCATAAGCCAATACATTTCAATTATAACCATCAATGTAAATAGACTCAATTCTCCAATTGAAAGAAATAGGCTGGCAGAGTGCATAAGGAAGCAAAATCCAACAATATGCTGTATACAAGAAATGCACTTAACTCACAAAGAAACTCATAGGCTAAAAGTGAAAGGATGGAAAGCAATACTACATGTCCAAGCATCTCAAAAAAAGCAGGGGTAGCAATCCTGTTTGCAGACAGTATAAACTTCAAACCAAGATTGATCAAATGAAATAAAGAAGGCCACTACCTACTGCTTAGGGAAAAAATTCAAGACAAAGAGGTAACACTGAAATATATATGCACCCAACACGGGAGCACCAAGTTATATAAGGCAAACTATAATGGACATGAAAAACCTAATAGTCAATACCACAATCTTAACAGGAGACCTTAACACCCCTTTATCCCAAAAAGATAGGTCAAGCAGAAAAAAATTAGCAAAGAAGTAGCAGAACTGAACCAAAACTTGGAACAACAAGAATTAGTAGACATACACAGAGTGTTCCACCCAACCACTTCAGAATACACATTTTTTTCAGCTGCACATGGAACATTTTCAAAAATAGACCAAATATTAGTACATAGGTCATGCTTAAGTATATGCAAGAAAACAGAAATTAACCCATGCATATTATCTGACCAGAGTTCAATGAAATTGGAAATAAATGACAAAAGAAACTATAAGAACTCCAGAAGTATATGGAAATCAAACAACACTCTTATCAACAACCAGTGGGTTGCAGATGAAATTAAACAATATCTACAATCTAATGAAAATTCAAACACAACCTACCGGAATTTATGGGATGCAATGAAGCAGTTCTCAGAGAGAAATTTATAGCTCTGAAATCACACATTTTTAAAAAAACAGAGTGAGGGATGTGAGGGCGATGTGGCTGTGACATCTGTCACCCCACTAATAGCCAGGGTTGATTCAGCTGATCTGGATGGCTAGGCTGGTGTGCCCTTCCTCCCTCAATAATCCATGTGCATCCCTCTCAAAGTTGCGTGTTCTGTCGAGGACGACCACCCCCGATAGAGGAGCACCATTCCTCGATCAAGGGCATACAAGTAGCTGCGCTCTACTGCTAGAACCTCCAAACAAGCTCTCAAGAAACCAGAGTGGGAACTCATAAATATTCTACTGGAGGACTGAAACCAACTAGAAATGGAACAGTAAATGAAATCCAAAGCCCAAAGGCAGGAGGAAATTATAAAGAAAATGAGAATCATGCAGATGAAATCTCTGAACTGATAGCTTCTGAGCATAGACAGACAAGTGCAGAAATGTATAGAGCAACTCAGATCAGAATTAACATGTCAAGTATAAAAATAAATGTATGAAAAATAGACTATGAAGTGGAAAAACAACTGCAGAAACCTATAGAGGAAACCAGGGCAGAAATAACTGCTAAAGTTAAAAAAGACATGTCTAAATTAATAACATCTAAAGTACAGGAACAACTAGAGAAAGGTAGAGAGGAGAACAGAGTAGAAATAATCTCTGAATTAGAGACAGAGAGGACAACAATAATGAGAAACTTTAGTCCTATTAAAGAAGATATTAAGAAAAAATTAGAGGAAAAGAGAAAAATGATGGACTCCCTGGGTGAGCAATATAAGAAAGAAATCGCATCAAACAGTTTCAAAGAGATATACAAAAAAATTAAATCTCAATCACAAGGTGGCAAAACCATATGAAACAAAGGCAAGATAGAATCTGAGATCTTGAAGACATAGTTGCAGCTAGTGAAAAGATAAGAAAAGATCTGTTAAAAACAACTAGGATGCAGGAAAAAACAATTCAACATCTGCAAGATGATGCAAAAATGAACAACGTGAGATTAACAGGAATCAAAGAGAAAGAAGGAGTCAATACGAAGGATATAACAAGAATACGGGCAGAAGTGATAGCAGAAAACTTCCCAAACATGAAAAAAAAAAAAAATTGGACACACAGGTAGCTGAAGCATACAAAACCCCAAATAACATCAACCCGACTAAAAACACATCCAGACATATAATAACCAAGATTACAGAAATTCAGCAGAACAATAGTATACTAAAAGATGCTAGAGAAAAGAAACATATCACATTTAAAGGAAAACCCATAAGAATAACAGCAGATTTCTCTTCACAAACCATGAAGTCAAGAAGAGCATGGAGCAGAATGCTTCAAGTTCTCCATGAAAACAAATTTCAGTCCAGACTGCTATACCATGCAAAACTCTCTTTCAAGTATGAGGGAGAAGTGAAATACTCGCAGAAAAGGAACAACTAAAGAACTTCATGACATCAAAACCAACCCTACACAGCATACTAAAAAATATTTTAGAGAAAGACCAAAACGACTCAAACTGAAGAAATGAGAAGAGAAAGATCCTACCAAATAGGCTACTCAATTAAACTCAGGAGAAAGAGGTAAACAGTAGTAAGTAAAAGTCATGTCAACCATAAGTAACATATTTCAATTATAACCATCAATGTAAATGGACTCAATTCTCCAATTAAAAGAAATAGACTGGCAAAGTGCATACGGAAGCAAAATCCAACAATATGCTGTATACAAGAAACGCACTTAACTCACAAAGACACTCATATGCTAAAAGCGAAAGGATGGAGAAAAATACTACATGCTCCAGCACCTGAAAAAAAGCAAAAGTAGCAATCCTGTTTGCAGACAGTCTAAATTTCAAACCAACACTGATCAAATGAAATGAAGAAGGCCACTACATATTGGTTAGGGGAAAACTTCAAGATGAAGAGGTGACACTCATAAATATGTATGCACCCAACACAGGAGCAGCAAGTTACATAAGGCAAACCTTAGTGGACATGAAAAATCTCATATCCAATACCATAATCTTAATAGGAGACCTTAACACCCCCTTATCCGAAAAAGATAGGTCAAGCAGACAAAAAATTAGCAAAGAAGTAGCAGAGCTGAACCAGAACTTGAAACAACTGGAATTAGTAGACATACACAGAGTGTTCCACCCAACCACTTCGGAATACACATTTTTTTCAGCTGCACATAGAACATTTTCTAAAATAGACCACATATTGGTACATAGGTCATACTTAAGTATATCCAAGAAAACAAAAATTATCCCATGCATATTATCTGACCACGGTGCAATGAAACTGGAAATAAATGACAACAGAAACCACAAGAACTCCAGAAATACATGGAAATTAAATAACACTCTTATCAACAACCAGTGGGTTACAGATAAAATTAAACAAGAAATTAAACAATATCTTGAATTTAATGAAAATTCAAACACAACCTACCGGAATTTATGGGATGCACTGAAAGCAGTTCTTAGAGGGAAATTTATAGCTCTGAACTCACACATTAAGAAAATACAACAGGAACAAATAAATACTGTCCTCGAGCACCTCAATCAACTAGAAATAGAAGAGCAAACAAAATCCAAAGCCCAAAGGTGGGAGGAAATTATAAAGATCAGAGAAGAAATTAATTCAATTGAGACAAATAAAACAATACAAGGAATTAATGAATCTAAAAGGTGGTTCTTTGAAAGATGAAATAAAATTGATCAGCCCCTAGCTAACCTCATCAAAAAGAGGAAAGAAAAGACTCAAATTCAAGCAATAAAGAATGAAAAGGGTGAAATTACTACAGACACAGCAGACATTCAGAGGATCATAAAGAACTATTTTGAGAATCCTTACTCTCACAGAATTGAAGACACAGATGAAATGGACAGATTCCTAGAAAAGTACAAATTACCAAAACTGAACCAAGAAGATATAAGAACTCTCAATAACCCAATAACAGCCAATGAAATACGGAATGTAATAAAAAGCCTACCAACAAAGAAAAGTCTGGGACCTGTTGGATTCACTACTGAATTCTACAAGAAATTTATGGAAGACTTAATCCCAACACTCCTCATACTCTTCAATGAAATTGAAAAGGAAGCAATCCTTCCAAAATCTTTCCTAGAGGCAAGTATTACACTGATACCAAAGCAAGAGAGAGCTGCAACTAGAAAAGAGAACCACAGGCCAATTTCTCTCATAACATCGATGCAAAAATCCTCAATAAATCCTCAACACTAGAATACAACAAATCATCAAGAAGATTATACACCATGACCAGGTAGGATTCATCCCAGTGATGCAAGGATGGTTCCATATATGCAAATCTATAAATGCAACACACTATGTCAATAGAGCCAAAGCCAAAAATCACATGATCGTCTCAATTGATGCTGAAAAGGCCTTTGACAAAGTCCAACACTCATTCATGTTCAAAGTCCTACAGAAAACTGGAATAGAGGGCCTCTACCTCAACCTGATAAAAGCCATCTACAACAATCCAACAGCTAACATAGTTCTAAATGGGGAAAGACTGAAGTCTTTCAGTTTCAAATCTGGCACAACACAAGGATGTCCTCTATCACCACTCCTATTCAACATATTCTGGAATCATTAGCTACAGCCATTAGACAAGAAAGAGAAATAAAAGGAATAAGAATAGGTAAAGAAGATGTGAAACTATGATTATTTGCAGATGACATGATAATCTACTTGGAAGACCCAAAGAACTGCACCAAGAAGCTACTGGAATTAATACACAAATTCAGTAGCACAGCAATAGTTGAGATATTATATGTTTTTATCATCAAATCTGTTGCTCAAATTAACAGGTATGTTATGTAAGATTGGACATATAACTGCATATTACTGCTTGCTTTTAATAAACCTTAAATTTTTGTTATTGTCTGTTTTTTCTTCACTTACCTTTTAAAAATTTTATTCTAAAGAGAATATAGTAATAAATTATGCCATTAGAAATGGTACACATTTAGAAAACCAAGTGATGCACATTCAAGCATAGTTTTTGTGTCACATTTCTGTCCTCTATGAAGTTGCTTAGATGCAGATATCAGCATACAGTTAGTCAAGGTGAAAATTCTACACATTAGCTGCTATTTTCAAAAACCTGATGGAAATTTTTAGCACAGTCACCTCGGCCATCCTGTAGATATACTTGAATGTTTAATTTCTTACTTTTACCCCCTATCTTTTCTCCTTTCTCTCCTCTTTATTGTAAGAAGACATTTTTTTTTTTTTTTTGAGATGGCATCTCACTACATAGATTAGGCTGACCTAGAGCTCATGGCAATCTTCCTGCCCAACCTCCTGAGTGCTGGGGTGATAGCTATACCCAGCTAGAACTTTCAAAATTTGTTTCAATTTAATTTTTTATACATAAATATTCTAAGGAAGATGTTAAAATAAAACATACTATCCAGTCACCCTAAATGAATTTATACAAACATTCCTCACTTGACTATTTTTACATAGGTCCTTTATAGTAATTTGCACCATGAAACCAAAGAGGGTCTTCTCCTGTTGCTTCCCTAAATGCCTGAGAGGTTTGAGACAGCAAGAAATTCTGCCCACTCTCTACCATCCCACATAGGCAGAAGAGGCCCTCTGCTGAGTTTAGGGGCTGTACCAAGTTGCACATGTCAGAGAATGGAGTACTTAAGATGGATGGATAGAGGACTGTGGGTGGAGCATCCCACATAATGAATGCAGTCATTATGCACTTCAAATAGGTACTGATTTTTTGAAAAAATAAAATGGTGCATAGGTGAAAAGGCTTCTAGAGATTCAGAGGGAAAAAAATCCTTACAGGAAAAACAAGGAGATGATCACGAGATTTGTCCTGCGATGAAGGAAACGGGAATGGAGATCCCTGTCAGATGTTGACAGAGAACTGGGTGTTGGACAAATGACAGCACTTCATTTTCCTCCCAAATTAATTAAAGTATATGGCTCTCAGGACAGAAACAAAGGCTTACAGGTAGCCATGCTCAAAGCATGGCTTGCAACTAGGAGGTGGGTGCATAGAACAATCCTGATTGGCAGCCTTCACCACTCCCAGGCAGAGAATTAAACAGTCTACAGGGGGAAACATGCTTGACTGCTTACGATAATATTATGACCATAATAATAAAGG
The DNA here is from genome assembly GCA_004027025.1 of Myocastor coypus. Taxonomy (NCBI): domain Eukaryota; kingdom Metazoa; phylum Chordata; class Mammalia; order Rodentia; family Myocastoridae; genus Myocastor; species Myocastor coypus. Next base: position 29,093 of record PVJA010007966.1, on the reverse strand, counting down.
TGGCTGGAGAGATAACTCCACAGCAGTCTAAGCGCCTGCCTGACAAGTACAAGGACTTGGGTTGGATCCCCAGTGCCGCACATCAAGCCAGCCCAGGAGCCCCAGGCTTGTCATGCTTACCAGCAAAACTGGGCATAGTAATGTACACCCACAATTCCAGTGCTGGGGAGGCTGAGACAGGAGGATCATTGTGAGTCTGAGCTGTATATTAAGACTGTGTACCAAATAAAGATTTTTTTTTAAATTAAAAAATATAGAAGCTGTGTGGATACTTTGTTTCTAAGCTATAGTAGCTACATGAGAGTTTTGATTTTGGTTTTTGTTTTGCTTATTTCTTCTTAGTTTTCTTTCTTCTTTTCTTCCTTCTTTTTTGTTTTTGGTTCTTCATTCTTTATTATTATGTCATTTTATTATACGTTGTTATGGTTTGTGTCTAGTTGTTCCCCCAAAACCTCATGCACTCATGGGATGGGACTTGTAGTGTCTGAACTTAACTCATGATCCACTGGGATTATGGGTGATCCAAGGATGAGATTTTGGGTCTGAGTACTGCTAGGATTATGGATGTGGTCTGAGGTGGATATACTGAGGCAGAGAGACTGAATGTATTATAAAAGAGACAGAGAAACAAACTCTGTTACCGTTGTTGGCATGTTGTTGCTGTTCTGCCGCCATGAACTGCTACTCTCTATCATGTGTCAGTCTGCCTCGGAGTCAGCCAAATATGAACTGAAACCTCTAGTAACTGTGAGCTAAATGAACCTTTCCTCCCTTCATTTCGGGCGTCAGGTATTTGTCCCAGCAACTAGAGAAGAGTAACTGAGACATATGTATATATCTTCTTTAACACAAATACAATATATATTGTTTTATGCTTTCCAGCTGTCCCTTCCACATCACCACTGCTTTTCTTTTGCTTCTGGACATCTTGGACTGGCTGAGCACTGTAATTATTTTGGTAAACTCTCACACTTGTGTGAGCACACAACAGATAAACTGTAAAAAGTGTCCAACAGACACTTGAGATATTTCTGCAATTTGTTTGCATCTACAAATGTCCATAATATGAGATGCATTTGCGTATGTGAAAGTTCTGAATATTCATAATGTTCATAAGTTGGAAAAGAGAGAGAGAGAGAGAGAGAGAGAGAGAGAGAGAGAGAGACAGAGAGACAGAGAGAGAGAGAAGTAGATAGATGGATAGCTTGATTGATTGATGGCAGCAAAATCCCTTCCAATTCTCCCAAAACAGATTCAAGGGAAATCAAAAGAAAGTAAATCAAATATCAAGTGTCTGAATCTTGTTAAATGATCAAAGATAAAGCAAAAAGACTCAGCTAGGTCAAACATGATATAACCAAACAGTGGAATTAATAAGTAAACTGATTGATGTATTTAATGAAGAGTCAGGAAAAAACTGGAAAGCTAACTACAGGCATTCAAAGCATCAATGACAAATTTAGCAAACAAATAGAGCCCATAAAACTAGACTCCAGGCCCGGCAGGATGGCTCAGTGGTCTAAAGCGCCTGCTTGGGAAAGCTTGGGCGGCTTTAGGGACCGCGGTTCGATCCCCGGCACCACATGCTGCGCCAGCCCTGCCCTCAGGGTGGGCTGAGCCGGCCATAAAAATGAGTGAATAAACAAAGGTTCTGAAACAAGAAAAAAATAAAAAAATTAAATAAAAAAAAATTAAAAAACAAACAAACAAACAAAAAACTAGACTCCACATAAAAAATGTATCAGGCAGAAGTCTGAGAAATAAATTCTATTAAATCTATGAACACCAAAGTCACCAAGGTAAGGAGAGAAAATCATGTCTAGAAGACAGATCTGAAACTCAAGACCTTATGCTTGAAGATATTTTTAAAACAGGAGATCAAGAAAAATTTATAAAAGCAATGCAATAATAGGAATAAATAAATATATTTCAGTTATAACCACCTTTGCATTTTCTTAAGTGTGTCTCTGGATAAAAAGAAGGCTTAAAACATGTGTAACAACACATGTCTCTAATCCCAACTACTTGGGAGGCTGATTCAAGAGAATTACGAGCTCAAAGACAGCTGCATAACTTAACAAGTCCTTGTCTAAAACTAAAAAATAAAAAGAACTGAGAATGTAACATGCCCATGGGTTCAATCTCAGTACTGGAAATAAAAAAATATTGTCAAATTTGCCAAACTTTTCTTGTATTATTAATGCCATTTGTTTCAAATTATTTTATCTTTACTTACCCCAAAGTTATGATGATGATTATTTTTGCCATACTTTGTTCTCCTGTACATATTCACATCCACATGGAACTGACTTATGGTTCTGATTTGTAGAAGTGAATTTTCTTTCTTTTATTTTTCTTTTTGTTTTATATAGACATGCACCTGTTCCAATACAGTTTCTTGAAAAGACTATCCTTGGTCTATACAATAGCACCTTTATCTAAATAAATATTTATTTTCTGACAGCTCTATCTCCAGACTATTTGGTTATGTTGTCTACTGTCTATTCTTGAGCTAATACTACAATCTTGTTTACTGCAACTTGATATCTGGACTCATTGCTGCTTTCTTCAAAAGTGTTTTAGTTGTTCTTTGCCTTTTAATTTTCATATGAGGTTTAGAATCAGCTTTTCAAGCAGACAAATGCTCTGAAAATTTTTCTTTGTGATTGTTGTGAGTCTACAGATAAGGAAACCATTTGAAGAGAATCTAATACCTTCACGACGTTGAGTTTTCCAGTCTGCAAATCTAATCGTTTCTTTTATTTAGTTCTTCTTTCATTTCTTCCAGTAATACATACTCTCTGTGTAAGACCATTGTACTTCTTTTAATAGAGCTAGTCTTATAATACTCAAATTTTTCCTGCTAACATAAATTATTTTTTAAAATTCTGTTTTATAGCTGTTGTGGCTGATGTATAGAACTAAAACTGACTTTAATTTAAAATCCTTATACCCCATGATCTTGCAAACTTACTTATTAATGTGAATGATGTATTTGTACATTCTTTTGGATTTCTCCATATATATAGTGATTTTATCTACAAATACTGATAATATATCTCTCCATTTCTAATTTCTATTTCTTTTGTTGCTCTCATTCCCTTAAGAAAACTTTTAATACAATGTTAAAGAAACTAGAACAGGCATCTGTGTCCTTTCTCAATTCCAAACTCAAAGCCTTTAATAGCTCACCATTAGTTATGATGTGTTTTATTGATTTTACATATAAGCCTTTTCTTAGGTGAAAGAAGTTATCTTATAATAGACTTCATTTGCCAAGAGTTCTATTCATGAACAGATGTTGGATTTATCAAGGATTAAATGGGCTGGCTAAATAGATCAGCAGATTAAAGCTCCTGCAAGAAGGTACAGGGATGGGAGTTTGATTCCAGGGCCTTCCCTGCCTGCTGTGCCCCCAGGCACACTGGGACAGCAATTGAGACTGGGCGTGGTGGTGCGTAGTTGTAATCTCAGCTCTTGGGAGGCTGTAAACAGGTCCTATCTATTAGGAAGACCCTGAACAACCTGTACACCCTTCCCTAAAAAAAGTACAAAAAAAAAGTTTGACTATTTCTACTGAGATAATTATACAATCTTTGCACCTTTAATCATTTTTGTTTAACTTTCTGAAAAGCTTTATTCCAGAGGGGCTCAGTCCTTCTTGGCAGCTGCTTTCCTCATGGCGGCCAGCATGTTGCTCAGCTCCTCGTGCTTCCTCTTGGTATGGATGTGCACCTTCACCCTTTTCTTGATGAACTTGAGGGCGTTTGTCCTTGGAGACCTTGAGCAGCTCCATGGTGCACTGCTTGTTGGGGGCAAAGCCACATACCTGCCAGGTCATGTCCTGCATGAAACTGGTGTGTTTAGTGAGGCATCTGCAGCTGTGCCTCAGTTTGCTCACATTCATAGTTACCTTGTGGCCCTTGTTGAGGCAGACGACCATGGGATAATGGAGGGCCATAGCTACTGTTCTTCAGTGGTTGCTATGGTGGAAGGCTCACCTTTAATCTTTTAATGTAGTACAGTTGCACTGACTTTTTTCCAGTATTAAATATTTCATTTCAGGAATAAATTCAATACAGTGCTCATACTCATACATTATACTTCTTAATGTTATTGCTAAGTGAAGTTTGCTCATGTTTGGTTAAGAATTATATCATCTTTATTCATGAGTAAGTTTAACCTATATCTTTTTGTCATGGTATGCTTGAGTGGTGTTGGACTTCAAGGAAATTCTTGCATGATAAAACAAGTGCACCTACTTTTCCTATTCTGTGGAAGAAATTGTGTTAAGTTGGTATTTCTCTATAAAGCTCTTCCATCATTGATAGTCCTCCCCAGAAGTTCTAGTTGTCTCCAGGAACTTTTGGTTTGGGCTTGTCAATGCATCATGGTGTCTCTGGTTCCAGGAACCCTAATCTCTGTCTCCTAATTAGCAAAACTGCCAGGCTTTTTGAAATTCCTTTTTCTGAAATACTAGTTGAAAATTTCCTGAAGGAAAAAAAAGGGGGGACAATTCTAAGGCTCATTTAGTTAGGTTTCCTTACAACAACTGCAGTCTGTCACCAGCTGTTGAATAATGTCCAGAAAAAAGTTGTTTGTATATTCTTCCCAGTGTTATAGTTTTTTATCAAGAGATAAAAAAATTCTGATCTTGTTATTCTCTCATGGGAATAAAAAGAAGTTTAATTCTTTTCTTTTCCAAATTAGTTGGCACTGAAGGTTGAACAAAGGCTTTACACATTCTAAGCAAGCAATCTACCGCTCAATTATATGCACAGCCTTTAAAAAATTATTTCATTTTATCTAGACTGGACTTAACTTTGAAATCTTCCTGTCACAGCCTCCTAAATAGCAGGAAATGCATCAGCTATATTGAGCATATATTATTACACTTCACTTAAGTTTAATCTTGATTTTATTCTTATCTTAGGCTTGAGTGGTTTGTTTTGGCCTCTCAATATCTTCTTCAATTATGGACAGTTTTTCTTGTTTTTTTGCTGCTGTACTGTGATTTATCTTTGAAGAACCATACTGTACCCCATTTTATGTGGTTTCAATAAGACCATTAATCAATGTGTCCACCGTACCTAACCAAGAAATAATATAACTTAAAAGTTCTCCAAACTTTTGCCTAAAAATTTGAAATATAAATTCAGTAATAGAAGGATAAAAACTTAAATTGACTTATCCCAAACCATGTCCTTATTAATCATTAGTCTTTATACAACATAAATATAAACTGGTAAATATTAATGGAGAAAGCAAAGCTGGCTTCATTTGAATACAAAATACAGTATTGTAAGTACTGATGCTTTTATTTTGAAAGAATGCATTTTTCTAAAACAGAATTTTTGGTGAAGAGTTGGGTTAGCTTTTCATATCTGTGACCCAGTACTCAAGGATAACAATTTAAAGTAGAAAATGTTTATTTTGCCTCATGCTTTTAGAGGTTTCTGGTGGCTTCAGTGTAGAAACCTCATGGTAGAAGAGAATGGTGGTGGTAAACTGTTCATCTGATGGTTGCCATCAGATGAGTTTACCAGCCACTTGAGTCATAATTAACAGATGTTTCTTTCAACTTTGAAAGAGCAGAATGAAAAGAGAAAAACAGAGGAAGGGAGCAAAAAAAAGGTCTACGTGGCTATTGTAAAGAGAATGACTGAATATCTTATAGTATACTCATTCTTTGAAAGATTAACTTTATGTAAACATGTGTCAATTGAACTCTACTCCGAGAAATGAATTAAGGTGCTGAGGAGATAGCTTTGTAGGACAGGGTCCTGAGTTCAGGCTATAGCACAGAAAGAAAGAGAAAAAAAGCTTAATATGTTAAATTTACATATTTTTACAAAATTTTTAAAGGAAGACAGATAAATCATATCCACATCACAATTGGGAGAAACAATTAGTTCTATGATGAAACATAGAAAAATGAGTAGCTCATCACTAACAATACCCTGGACCAGGCATTCAAACCACCTGGACTTGGCAAATTCTTTTATGGAAGTATATATATTGCACCACCTTACCTTGATGTCTACAGGCATTTTAATTGCATAATTAAGTCTCTTTCTTAAAATATGTTTTTATTTATTTGTTGATATAAGGTCTTGCTAAGCAGTTCAGCAGTAGTGATCCTCCTGTCTCAGCCTCCCTAGTGCTGGGATACAGGCATGCACTATCATTCCTGGTAGGCCAGCGTGGGACACTAAGGGTTCCAGGGCTGGCACAGCATATAGTACTAGGGATATAACTTGGGTTTTTGCACTTACCAGGCAGGCACTTAGACCACTGAGCGATCTCCTCAAGCCCAATCACTGTTTATTTTTTATTTTTTTTTTTTACAACCTATCCATAAAGATAATTATGGCCAAAGATTGCCAATACTCATTCCCCTTAACTACTATATTTTTCAGAATAAGTTAATAAACTGGCTTTGGGACTTTAAAATAAATGTCAAAAATCGATGCTATCTAAAAACTAAAGTTTCAGGGCCAGCCAGATAGCTTAGAGGATTAAAGGAACTGTGAACTGGGGTTTGATCCCTTGCGAGCTGTGCTAGCCCCAGCCCTGGAACTTACTGAGAGGCAACTGGGACTGGCCATGGTGGCTCACACCTGTAATCCCAGCTCTTGGGATGCTGAAAACAGGAGGATCACTGAGTCTGATCTATGTAGTGAGTAGACCCTATACTAAATACATAAAAAATAAATAAATGTGAAAATTTCTGTTCACTAATGATCCCCAAACATCACACACACATGTATAGTCCCAAAGAATTCCCTGCTTTCTCTTCAACATTTTATTTATTTATTTTTTCCTTGTTTCAGAACTTTTGTTTGTTTATTTATTTATTTTTATGGCCAGCTCAGCACGCCCTGAGGGCAGAGCTGGCGCAGTATGTGGTGCTGGGGATTGAACTGCGATCCCTGCAGCCGCCTAAGCTTTCCCAAGCAGGCGCTTTAGACCACTGAGCCATCCTGCCGGGCCCTCTTCAACATTTTAGAACACCTCATAAAATTACTAACATGTATTCTTTTCCTGTGTATCAGAAAAGCTCAGAATTAAAAAGATAAACAAAAATCTAAAGAAACCAAATGCATGAAACTGATCAACTAAAACCTCAGTTTCTTCATTTATTCATGTGCTAAAGAATTTATGTGCTAAAGAATCATATACTTAGAAGGGCTCATTAAATATGGAATAAATGAGTAAATGAAAAAATGTGAAAATGAAATTCAAACTGTTAAGCATATATATATTCACACATAGAAGCCAGAAAATGAGTAGATATAATACAAATGCAAACCTTAAAGTCTGAATCTAGAAATTAATATTAATATGTCCAGACCAAGGTAATTTTAAACATATTGGTTGACCCTTTTAGTTCCTGCCCTATCTTGTCCATTTCTTTCCACTTCCTTAATAGATCACACTTGTTCCCCAAGAGTGAAAGGCAGAAGTAGGGTATGACAGTTAATTTTGATTGTCAACTTCACTGAATTTAGAGACACATAGATAAAAGTAAAGCACATTTCTGGGTCTGTCTATGAGAGTTTTTAAGAAGTGACAGGGTTATAGGCCAGTAAACTAAGGGAAGATCTATCCTGAGTGTGAGCAACATCATTCCATATGCTAGGGGCCCAGATAAAATGAAAACAGAAAGAAGAAAGCAGATAACACATGCATGCTCTATTCTTAAACGGGTGTATCTTTTGCTATTGCCATTGTTAACAGATATCAGACTCTTTAGCCTTTAGATTGGACTCACACCAGCAACTCAGCTGTTCCAAGTGCTGCCACTTGAAAGCCCACAGCAGGCAATTCTACCCTCAATTATCATCCTTTACAGCATTTAGGTGCACGAGCCACAGTTTTGGACATGGACATGAGGCTTCTGAGATTCGCTTAATCTCCTCTCATAGCCTTTACTTGAAAGAAAAGCACTGTAACACTTCCCTGAGCCTGAGCTGTGACAGCCCCAAAAGTCTATCTTCACTTAGTACTTTCACATCAGCAACACTTTTGGGCACTCAAATTTATTTCATAGACTAGTGGCAGATTACCAGCTAAAGGCCCCAAACTCGTGTCTCCTTTTTGCAAATCCTGCTTCAAACTCTGCAACACTTTAATTTTGGTGTTTTTTTTTTTTTTTTTTTTTTTTTTTTTTTTTTTTTTTTTTTTTTTTTTTTTTTTTTTTTTTTTTTTTTTTTTTTTTTTTTTTTTTTTTTTTTTTTTTTTTTTTTTTGTAATACAGGCTTTCACTATACAGTTCAAACTCGTAGTGATCCTCCTGTTTCAACCTCCTCAGTGCTGGGATTACGGTGTACACTGCCAGATCTGGTTTTGGTGCTCCACACAACATGCCCAGGGTCCCAGAGCCAACAAGGCCTGTGATACTGGGATCAAACCCTAGTCCTTGTACTTGCTAGGCAGGTGATTACAATGCCAAGCTATCTCCCCAGTCCTGCAACTCACATTAGAACTGGAATTTATACTTTTGTCTCAGGGTCTAGGCCAAATTGAAGCAAAATAACCCCATTTTAACCTTCCATCACAAAATGAATGCATTTTCACAAAATGAATGTTTCCTGCACTAAGAATATGATTCCAGATAGGCAGGGCCCACACTGGTTTTCTTTACCACTTATCATTTAAAGGGTCAATATTCTTGAAATGACTGACAAATACTATGAAACTAAATAAGAAAAACACCAAACTCCCCAAAACTCAGAAACCATATTAATTTTGTACATTTTAATGCTATTTTTCAGATTTTTCCAAAATATCTCCACAATATAGCTATATTGCAACTTCCACAAAAGCATGAGAATAAAGATTCACTAGGATAACACTGTATATTTAATATAATCTTAATTAAAAGGTTCACTAAGTACCTTTCACTAAACCAAATAAATATTTGAGTACTTTCTATATGCCAAACACCATGTTATCTACTGACATACAGTGATAATAACATCTGACCTTCATGTAGTTTATAGTCCAATGGGGAAGCAGACAAACAAAAATATAACATGCATAATTTCCATTTTGAATAAATATTGTGAAGAAAATGAACAGTGTGTACTGGAAAGAAGAGACGAGGTAGGGAGACCTAGTTAGAACATCCAAGGGGATTTCTGTGAGCAAATGACGTTTAAACTTAGACCTAAAAGTATTTTGGAGGTTTTTTGGGTTTTCTTACCCTGCCCCCTGGCTATTTCATTTTTGTGGAACTGGAGATTGAGCCCAGGCCTGTGCACTAAGTTACATCCTCTGTCTTTTTAAAATTCTTATTTGAGATAGGGCATCACTTAAATTGCCAATTTGGAGCTTGCCGGAGGACCACAGTTCGATACCTTCCACCACATGGAGAATGAGACCTGTCCTTAAGGCCACCTGAGCCAGAAAAAACAAAACAAAACAAAACAAAAAAACTCTTCATAAGTTTTGGGCCAGGGATATAGCTCAGTAGCTTAAGTGCCTGCCTGGCAAATGCAAAGTACTGAGTTAGATTCCTGGTACTGCAAAACACAAACGCACACACATACTCACACACTAAACTGCCAATTTGCCCAGGCTTGCCTTGAATTTTCCATCCTCTTGCCTCAACTTATCAGAGTGCTGTAATGATACTTAACCCACCACAACCAGCTGGTGACTTCAGTCTTATGGCAATCCTCCTGCCTCAGCCTCCTGAGTGCTAGGATTATCTTTGTTTATGTAAACTCTTATGCCCTGAAATTTTAAACATGAAGTAACTGATATTTGTGGGCTCTGGTCCCAGCGCTTGTGCTGAGGGGGAGGTGTATAGTTTGATGGGAATGTTGTCCGCTCTTATAACTGGAGAGGAAGAGGAACCAGAAAGAACTGTCCTGAGATGGTTTTCATTGAGATGAAGCAAAGAGAGGAACAGGAAAAGCTTGGCCCTGGCACCAAGATTCCAGTCACAATCATCACTGAGTATTTAGGTGCTGGGAAGACAACGCTACTGAACTACATTTTAAAAGACCAACACAGTAAACAAATGGCAGTTATTTTAAATGAATTTGATGAAAGGACAGTGACTTTGGAGCTATTGAAGATTTGATGCAGAAGAAAGGGAAATTTGATCACATACTGCTAGAGACCACTGGGTTAAGCAGATCCTGGTTCTACAGCTTCTATATTTGGGGTCGATGCTGAACTAGGAAGTGATAGTTATCTTGATGGTATCATAACTGTTGTAGATTCAAAGTATAGATTAAAATATTTGCAGAAGAAAAACCAGATGGCTTCCCCAACAAAGCTACTAGGCAAGTTCCATTGGCAGATAGCATCCTTATCAATACAATAGATGATTCAGAAGATGAGCTTAAAAAATTAATAACAACTATTAGATCAATAAATGGACTGGGAAAAATTTTAGAAATGCAAAGATCCAGAGTTGATCTCACTAACATTCTAGATCTTCTTGTATTTGATAGTCTTTCTGAAATCAGTTTTCAGGAAAAACTTCATTTGTCCACAGCACAACCTCACCCTGATAGGAGTATTCTTACAATCACATTTGAAGTACCAGCAAATGTAAAGGAAGAAAGTCTAAATGCATTTATTCAGAATCTCTTGTGGGAAAAGAACGTGAGAAACAGGATGACCCCTGCATGGAGGTCAGATGGCTAAAAGGGCTGGTGTCAATCACAGATGAAAAAACAGCAAGTAATGGTCCTAGGTGTCCATGAACCTGACCTGGACAGAAACCAATGAGCTGGAAAGATGACACTGAGAAAACAAATTGATTGGTCCTTATTGGCAGGAATTTAAATAAGGACATCCTTAAACAACAATAGCTACTGTAGCAGAAACAGAAAAGCAATGGATAGCACATTGCAAAGAAGATCAAATTTGTCAATAACACCAGAAGCATTTATCAAAAGGATTGGATAATATAAATAAGTTCCCTGCTTATTTCTCTGTATCTTTTTTTTGGTGGGGGGCAGGACCGGGGTTCGAACTCATGACCTTGCACTTCCCAGGCATGCACTTGTGCCACAGAGCTATCTCCCCAGCCCCTTCCCTGATTATTTCAGCCATTATTCTTTGGAAACTTCTTTTATGAATTCCAGTGTATTTAAAAACAATATTTTCATAATACATGATGTAAATTAATATTACAAAACATTCACATTCATAAAATAAAATATAACATCAAAAAACATTTGTAAGGGGCCCAGCAGGATGGCTCAGTGGTCTAAAGCGCCTGCTTGGGACAGCTTGGGCAGCTTCAGGGACCATGGTTCGATCTCCGGCACCACATGCTATGCCAGCCCTGCCCTCTGGGCAGGCTGAGCCGGCCATAAAAATGGGTGAATAAACAAACAAAGGTTCTGAAACAAGAAAAAAATAAATAAATAAAATAAAAAATTCTTAAAAAAAAAAACACAAAACATTTGTGATGGCCTAAATCACCAATGAGAGATCAGACTATTTAAATTCAAAAGTCTAAAATCAGCTTCTACAAATTAGACTCTCAAGCAGCTATAGCAATTGACTTAATGGATGACTTAAATACAAGTTGCATATTAAACAGGTAAGAAAGGTAGTGGAGAAATTTTTCTATTTTATTGAAGTCTGAAACATACCAGGGGGCCAGGCAGGATGGCTCAGTGGTCTAAAGCGCCTGCTTGGGAAAGTTTGGGCGGCTTCAGGGACTGCGGTTCGATCCCCAGCACCACATGCTGTGCCAGCCCTGCCTTCAGGGCGGGCTGAGCTGGCCATAAAAATAAATAAATAAACAAATAAACAAAAGTTCTGAAACAAGAAAAAAAAAAAGAAACACACCAAATGAGATGTATTATAAATGTCTGTAGGATATAATGTAATGTTTGGGCCAACATCATAGAACCTTTGCCATTTCTGGAGAAGTACAGATATCTCCATGATTTTCCAACCTAAGAGAAATTTAGTAATATGTTGATATTTATCAAATCAAGTCCTGCTTAACAGTTGATGACTTTGTTTTGTAAACTCACTCTCAGCATTCACTAATTTGTAAGTCTACATGTTTAAATTTGGCTCATTAAAAAACAAACAAATGGGCCAGTGAGATGGCTCAGCAGTCTAAAGCGCCTGCTTAGGAAAGCCTAAGCAGCTGCGGGGACCGCGGTTTGATCCCTGGCACCACATGCTGCGCCAGCCCCAGCCACAGGGCAGGCTGAGCCGGCCATAATATAAATAAACAAATAAATATTGAAAAAAAGAAAAACATAAAAAAGAAACAAACAAAGGCATATGCTACTGAGTTCAATTAAAAGATGTTTACGAAGGTAATACCTGTAGTCTTTAAAACATTCTAGATAACCACACTACCAGAAATCCAAGTACAGTTATGGGCTGAATATAGTTCAAATTTAAAACAAAGATCAATCAGTGGAAGTTCATGAATCTTCACTCTTCTGTTCTGCCATTGCATGACTCTTGTACATTGTTGTTGCTCCCATCTTGCTACTCCTCTGCCTTCTCATTGCATCTGCTCTAAGACTAGCTTTCACGTGGCCTCTTATAATCTCTCCAGCTTGCAGACTTATTTTGGTCGTTGAGTCTTACTGTTTGCTATATAATGCTGTTCTGTACCTAAGATAACATTTCATGGAAAAAGAGAAAGGGAAGAAGGGAGAGAGAAAGATCAGTATAGACAGACAGACAGACAGACATAGAAGAGACACAGTTCATCTCTGGTCATGTTTGACAACCATAATTTAGTTGGCAAGCAACTATATCCAGGAAGAGAGGTGGGTCATGGGTTACCAAGCATGTCCAGTGCCCTCTCATCTGCACTATGGCTGCATAGCTTCTATTAGAAGGGGATGTGGCTAGCTGGATATAGTGATATATGGATGTAATCCCAATTGTTTAGGAGGTTGACACAAGAGCATCACATATTTGCATCTAGCCTGGGCAATTTATCATAAGCCTGTCTTAAATAAAATAAAGATGTCTAGGGACATAGCTTAGCACTCCCTGAGTTAAATCCCCAGTACCACAAAAAGATGTGAAGGCGGGGCCTGGAAAGGCTATTCTTGGTGACATGTTATCATACAACTTTTCTTCCTGATTGTTTAACCCAAGTTTTCATGGCACTCTTACTTTCTGCCAATTCCCAAGGGAAGCACCTCTTGAGAGCTTTTTCCTCTTCTCAAATATATGTGAAAGGAGAGACATAATTCTGGCAGATACACACAGATTTGATGAGTGGCATGTGCTGCTAACTCTGGTAAGGCTGTATAATTCACTTCATATTCTCCAATTTCCCAAAGGTAAAATTTTGTGGTTTTCTTTTCCTGAACTGAAAATTTTTAGTCATTTAAAAGTTACATGAATGAAAATGAGAATTCTCAACTCTGAAAGAGTCCAATGCAAGTGCTGAGGAAGGTTGTGTTAATCTTTCCATGTAAGATGAAACTGAGAAGCTAGCCCATCTCCATAGCTGTGGAAAGGAGGGCAAAGCATCTGGGAAATGCTTGTTTATATTTGCAGCACATAAACATTGAAATAAACAGTCACAGACAGAATGACTGGCAGGCACGAATGAAGGACCTCTCTTCCTGCACCCCTGGAACCACTGCACCTCCAGAGGAACTCAGCCCCGCCCTCAGCAGCCCTGAAAGACCAACCAACTGGCGGGTGCACAGGTAGGACCTCTCTGCCTTCAGGCTCCCGCCTCACCACGGGAAATCAGCCCCTACCCTCAGCAGCCCCAACAGACCAACAGACTGACTGGTGGGTGCGCAGGTAGGATCTCTCAGCCTGTGGTCCCCTGTACTTCCACAGAACTCAGCCCCTGCCCTCAGCAGCCCCAACCAAGAGACTGACCAGAAGGTGCACAGGTGGGACCTCTGACTGTAGCCTGAATAGCCACCAAAACTCCACCCCTACACACAGCTCTTGACTAGTGGGCACATAGGCAGGAACACTAGGCCTGCACCCTCCTGCAACCAGAGCTTCTTCCTTGCCCAGAACAAGGAGCCCCACAGCAAAATTCTCTCCAGAGAGGCTGGGGGTCAGACTCTGCCAGCTAACAAAGGAGCTGAGTATCTTGTCAGAGGAGCACAGCAGATCTTCCAGATCAAACTTGGTAGATCCGGACCCAAATTCTAGTGGGTGCTAATGGCATAACTTGACCAAAGATTTGCACCAAAGGTCAGAGATCACTGCTATACAGAATAATGCAGACAAGGAGCAAAATGCAATCTCAGGTCTCAAGCCCACCTGCAACAATACAGGAGACACTACTATAGAAGAAAGAGTGAATCATACAGGTGAAATCTCTGAAGTAGTACAATCTGAAATAAACAAACAAATGCAGAAACATAAAGAGGAACTGGATTGGACATAAGCTCTGTAGTAAAAAAAGAAACTTTTGAATTACTAGAGTCAGAAGTCAAAAAAAAAAAAAAAAAAAAACCCAGCTGCAGAATAGAGGGAATCAGATCAGAAATAACTTCTGAAGCAAAACAAGTCATCTCTAAATTAATGGGATCTAAAGTTGAAGAACAACCGCAGAAAGGTAGAGAAGAAATGAGAGCAGAAACAACCTCTGAAGTAGAAAAAGAGAGGATAACTATAATGAAAGACTTAATCAATGCCTCTAAAGAAGACAATGATAAAAAAATAGGAGAGGCTGGGCGTGGTGGCTCACGCCTGTAATCCCAGCACTCGGGAGGCTGAGGCAGGAGGATCGGTGTGAGTTTGAGACCAGCCTGGGCTACAAAAGTGAGCTCAGGACCAGCCTCAACTGCATAGCGAGACCCTGTCTCAAAAAAAAAAAAAAAAAAGACAAAAAAATAAATAAATAAAAAATAGGAGAATAGAAGAATGGTGGAAACCTGGAATGAGCAATATAGGAAAGAAATAGATCATATGGAAGAGTTTAAAGAGATAAACAACAAAATATAATCTCAATCACAAGCTGGCAACATTGTATGAATGAAAGTGAACATAGATTTTCAGATCTTGAAGACACAGTTGCAGCTAGTGAAAAGGTAAGAAAGGATCTTCTAAAAACAACCAGGATGCAGGAAAAAATAATTCAACATCTGCAAGATGATGCAAAAATGAACAACATGAGATTAGTAGGAATTAGCCAAGCGTGGTGGTGCACGCCTGTAATTCCAGCACATGGAAGACTGAGGCAGGAGGATCGCTGCGAGTTCAAGACCAGCCTGGGCTACAAAAATGAGCTCAAGGCCAGCCTGAGCTGCATAGTGAGAGCCTGTCTCAAAAAGATAGATAGATAGATAGATAGATAGATAGATAGAGAGAGAGAGAGAGAGAGAGAGATTAATAGGAATCAATGAAAAAGGAGTCAACACAAATGATATCAAAAGAATATGAGCAGAAGTAATAGCAGAAAACTTCCTAAATATGAGAAAACAATTGGACATTCAGGTAACTGAAGCATACAGAACTCCAAATAACATCAACCCGACTAAAAACACACCCAAACATATAATAGTAAAGATCCCAGAAATCCATCAGAAGAGTAATATACTAAAACCTGCTAGAGAAAAGCAACAGATCATATTTAAGGGAAAACCCATCAGAATAATGGCAGATTTCTCTTCACAAACCATGAAGTTAAGAATAGCATGAAGCACAGTGCTTCAAGTCCTCCATGAAAACAAAGTTCAGCCCAGACTGGTATACCCCGCAAAACTCTCTTTCAAGTATGAGGGAGAAGTGAAAAACTTCCACGACAAGGAACAACAAAAAATTTCATGATGTCAAAGCCAGCCTTACTGAAAATATTTTAGAGAGAGACCTGACCTCTACAAATGAGACCAGAAAGAACCCACCAAACAGGACAACCAATTAAACAGGAGAAAAAGGAGTAAACAGTAGTAAGTAAAAGACATGTCAATCATAAATCACTACATTTGAATTATAACCATCAGTGCAGATGGACTCAATTCTCCAATTAAAAGAAATAGACTGGAAGAGTGGATAAAGAAGTAAAATCCAACAGTATGCCATACACAAGAACCACACTTAAACATAAAGAAACTCATAGGCTAAAAGTGAAAGGATAGAAAACAATACTACATGCCTCAGAACATTAAAAAAAAAAAAAGCAGGGGTAGCAATCCTTGTTTGCAGACAGTCTAACCTTCAAACTAAGATTGATCAAACAAAATAAAGAAGGCCACTACATACTGGTTAGGGAGAAAATTCAAGACGTGTTGGGTGCATCCATGATTATGGATGCACCCAACACAGGAGCACCAAGTTATATAAGACAAATCTTTTTTTTTTTCCAACTGAGTTAAGTCTTTTTATTTTTTTGGTAATCTCTTCCAGGGTTAACTACTTCCATTGTAGGTGAAGAGATATGTAAGGCTCCACTTCAAATGTTGGCACTGCTATAAACATAGTCTCTTTCCCTTCTCTGCAACTCAGAATTAAAACTTTGATTCTTGTCTTATATTCCAGTCTCAGAAGTAGTTCAACTGCAGTAGTTATTTGAAGACAGTCTTATGCTTTTTAACAGTGGTCTCTGACCAGGCTCTATCTTCTCTATGAATACTACAATGGACTTAGTTTAGATATGTATTAAACTAAGAGGCATTCTCTCAAGTGAGTTTAAATGCATTTTATTTTTAGACAACCTACATGATGTGTTTTTTTTTTCCCTAAAAACAATGCCTTCACTCCAACTAAATCATGGTCAAAATAAACGAAGTGTTCAAGATGACATCAGTCCCATTTGTCTAAAATCCTGGTGTTGTGTAGATGACAAGCAGCAGCCAGTTATGACAAGTGATAGATCCAAGGTTACCATTGAATCTGTTAACATTTTTCCCTTTCTAAACCATCCTTAAAGAAAATCATAAATGGGGTCACACCATCCTCATGATAGTCCAGGAGAGCAACCATGCCATCTGGATTCATGTTTGCACCAATAAAGAACTGATAGTTTTTGAAATTAGCAAGGGTATGCTTGATTTGCTCTGCTGCCCCCGTCATAAATGGTTTTACTCTTTCTGGTCTTTGTTCTTCAAGTTTGCCTTTGATTGATTTCATATAATCTTTTTTTAAAAAATTTTTATTTATTTATTTTTTTCTTGTTTCAGAACCTTTGTTTGTTTATTCACTCATTTTCATGGCCAGCTCAGCCTGCCCCGAGGGCAGGGCTGGCACAGCATGTGGTGCCGGGGATCAAACCGCAGTCCCTGAAGCCGCCCAAGCTTTCCCAAGCAGGCGCTTCAGACCACTGAGCCATCCCGCCGGGCCCCTGATTTCATATAATCTTTGATGTACTTCTTGTAGGCCTCTTTTGTGAAGCTGGTTTCCTGCAAGTGATGGTTCATTACAATATCTACACCAGTGACTACTGTGCTTTCAGTGCCTTCGCCCTCTGGACCTTCAGCAGAGGCATTGCCACCAATGAGCGAGTTGTCAATGTTACCCTCTGTTCTACTGACCATCTTGCCCTCCACCTCCAGGCACAGCCCGTCCGCGATCTCCCAGATCTTGTAAATGTCAGAGAACATCTCGTCGTGGCTGATGAGGTTCCAGTAGATAATCATGATGGTGGCTGAGGGAGACAGCGACCGCTGCAAGCTTAGCAGGAGCCGGGAGCTCAGAGCGAGCGCGGTGCAGCCGGAGCGGCACTCGGGGGGAGGGGGGAGCGGGCGGAAAAACAAGACAAATCTTAATGGACATGAAAAATCTAATATCCAATACCACAATCTTAATAGGAGACCTTAACACCCCTTTATCCCAAAAAGATAGGTCAAGCAGATAAGAAGTTAGCAAGGAAGTTGCAGAACTGAACCAGATCTTGGCACAACTGGACTTAGTGGGCATATACAGAGTGTTCCATGCAACAACTTCTGAATAAACATTATTTTCAGCTATACACAGGACATTTTCCAAAATAGACCACATATTAGTACATAGGTTATGCTTCAGTATATGCAAGAAAACGAAATTATCCATGCACATTATCTGACTACAGTTCAATGAAACTGGAAATAAATGACAAAAAAAAAAAAAAAAAAAAAAAAAAAAAAAAAAAAAAAAAAAAAAAAAAAA
>PVJA010007966.1:0-10918 GCA_004027025.1 Myocastor coypus | reverse complement strand
TAAAGCGCCTGCTTAGGGGACGGCTGCAGGGACCACAGTTCGATCCCCGGCACCACATGCTGTGCCAGCCCTGCCATCAGGGCAGGCTGAGCCGGCCATGAAAATAAATAAATAAACAAAAGTTCTGAAACAAGAAAAAAAATAATAAAATAAAATTCTTGAAAAAAAAATTGAAACACAACCTACCAGAATTTATGGGATGCAATGAAAGCAGTTCTTAGGGAGCAATTTATAGCTCTGAACTCATACATTAAGAAAACAGAATGAGAACAAGTAAATACTCTTACACAGTACCTAAACCGACTAGAAAAGAAAGGGCAAAAGAAACCCAAATCCTAAAGATGGGAGAAAATTATAAAGATTAGAGCAGAAATTAATTCAATTGAGACAAAACAATACTAAGAATTAGTGAATCAAAATCTGCTTCTTTGAAAGACTAAGTAAAATTGATAAGCCCCTAACTAACCTCATCAAAAAGAGGCACAGACTCAAATACAAGCAATAAGGAATGAAAAGGGTTAAATTACTAAAGACCCAGCAGAGATTCAGAGAATCATTAACAGCTACTTTGAGAATCTTCACTCTCACAAAATTGAAGACACAGATGAAATGGACAGATTCCTAGAAAGGTGCAAACTGCCAAAACTGAATAAAGAAAATATAAGAACTCTCAATAACCCAATAACAGCCAATGAAACACAAAATGTAATAATAATAATAAAAAAAAGTCTACCAACAAAGAAAAGTCCAGGTCCTGATGGATTCACCACTGAATTCTGTAAGAAATTTACAAAAGAAATAATCCCAATACTCATCAAACTCTTCAAAGAAATTGAAAAGAAAGCAATCCTTCCAAAATCATTCCTAGAGGCAAGTATTACACTGATACCAAAACCAGAGAGAGATGCAACTAAAAAAAAAGAACAAACAAACAAACAAAAAAAACTACAGGCCAATTTCTCTGATGAACATAGATGCAAAAATTGTCAATAAAATCCTCGCCAATAGAATACAACTAATCATCAAGAGGATTATACACCATGACCAGGTCGGATAGCTCGTAGGGATACAAGGATGGTTTAATATATGCAAATCTATAAATGTAATGCACTATATCGATAGAGCTAAAGCCAAAAATCACATGATCATCTCAATTGATGCAAAAAAGACTTGACAAAGTCCAACATTCAGTCACATTCAAGGTCCTACCGAAAATTGGGATAGAGGTGTTCTACCTCAACCTGATAAGAGCCATCTATGACAATCCAATGGATAACATAATTCTAAATGGGAAAAAGCTGAAGTCTTTTACTCTCAGATCTGGTACAAGACAAAGATGTCCTCTATCACCACTCCTATTCAATATAGTCCTAGAATCATTAGCTACAGCCATTATAGAAGAGAGAAAAATAAAAGGAATAACAGGTAAAGAAGAATTTAAATTATTATTATTTACAGGTGACATGATAATTTCCTTGGAAGACCACAAAAACTCCATCCAAGAAGCTACTAGAATTAATATTCAAATTCAGTAGCATAGCAGGTTACAAAGGCAACACACAAAAGTAAATAGCATTCTTCTCCACAGATAACAAAGGGAGAGAGAAAAATTACCTTTTACAATAGCACTGCAAACAATAAAATACTTAGGAATTAACCTAACTAAAGAAACAAAAGATCTATTCAATGAAAACTACAGTACTCTGGGGCCCGGCAGGACGGCTCAGTGGTCTAAAGCTCCTGCTTAGGAAAGCTTGCGCGGCTTCAGGGACTGTGGTTCCATCCCCGACACCACATGCTGCGCCGGCCCTGCCCTCAGGGCAGGCTGAGCTGGCCATAAAAAATAAATAAACAAACAAAAGTTCTGAAACAAGAAAAAAATAAAATTTAAAAATTAAAAAAAAAAAAAGAAAACTACAGTACTCTGAAAAAAGAGATCCTAGAGGATTTCAGAAAATGGAAAGATATTCCTTGCTCCTGGATAGGAAGAAACAAAATTGTGAAATGGTCACATTCCCTAAATCGTTATACAGATTTAATGCAATTCCTATCAAAATACCATCAACATATCTCACAGACCTGGAGAAATCATTCCTAAAATTTATCTGGAAGCAGAAAAGACCTAGAATTGCAAAGACAATCTGGGCAACAAAGATCAGGCAGGAGGCAATACAATTCCTGACCTAAAGTTATATAGAGCTACTGTGATAAAATCATCATGGTATTGGAAAAAAAAAAAAAAAAAAAAAAAGTAGACCTGAGGATCAATGGAATAGATTAGAAGATGCAGAAGCAAATACAAACACACTCAGCCACCTTATTTTCAACAAAGTGGCCAAACACGTTCAGTGGGAAAAAGACAGCCTCTTTAACAAATGGTACTGGAAAAACTGGCTCTCTGCATGCCAAAAACTAATACTTGACCCAGGTCTTTTGCCATACACTAAACTAAAGTCAAATTGGATTAAAGAGCTAAATATTAAAAGAAAAACACTAAATCTCCTAGAAGAGAAAGTGGGAGAAAATCTTGAAGACATCAGGGTAGGTAAATAGTTCATGGACAAAAATCAAAATGCACATTTAACACTTGAAAGAATCAAGAACTGGGACCCGCTGTGGCTAAGAAGTTTTTGCACATCAAAAGAAATTACCAACAGAGTGAAGACAATGCACAAATTTCGAAAAGATTTTAACTAGTAAGTATTGAGACAAAGGCCTTCTATCTAGAATTTATAAAGAACTAAAAAACATTAGGGTCCCAAAATTTGAAGACCCAATCCAGAAATGGACATCTGAGAGGAACACACACTACTCAGGGAAAGAAATTCATCAAACCTATAAATACATGAAGGGGCTGGTGAAATGCCTCAGGAGTCTAAAGCACCTGTTTAGGCAACTGCAGAAACCACAGTTCGATCCCTGGCACTGCATGCTGCGCCAACTCCAGGCCCCACCCACAGGGCGGGCTGAGCTGTACATAAAAAAAAAAAAGAAGAAGGAAGGAAGGAAGGAAGGAAGAAAGAAAGAGAAAGAAAGAAAGAGACATACATAAATACATGAAGAAAATTCTCCACATCGCTAGCCATTCGTGAAATGCAAATTAAAGCAATACTTAGATACCATCTCACCCTAGAAAGAATGGCTTTCATTAAAAAATCAACCATCAACAAATGTTGGAGAGGCTATGGGTAAAAGGAACCCTTCTCCACTGCTGGTGAGAATGCAGATTGGTGCAACTATTACAGAACTCTGTGTGGAGACGCTAAAAAACTAGAACTGAAAATCCCATTCAATCCAGCTATCCTCCTCCTTGGAATTTTCCCAGAAGAATTGAAAACATCATATCATAATGATATCTGTGCACCTATGTTCATAGCAGCATAATTTGGGATAGCCAAATCTTGGAAATAATCAAAATGTCCATCATCTGAAGAATGATTGAAAAAGATGTGGTATTTTTATATAATGGAGTATTACTCAGCTATAAAGAATGATAAACTAGAAGACTTCATATATATATATAAGTGGATACATCTTGAACATATACTCATAAGTGAAATAAACCAGATCTACATGTGTAAATATCATATAGTCTCTCTAGTGTAAGAACTCAAAAGAAGAAATAAAAATGGAAAAGCATAACATAGCTGAATGGAAACCAAGGACTTAAGCATTAAACAACAAAGTGACTGACTGCAAACAGAAAAGATAGGAAATATGTCAGGAGCAAAACCATGTACTTATATATACAATGTATTAGATAATGGTCCTAAGAACGACCAGAATATTTTTCACAGTGAGGATAGCAGTGGGTAACACTAAAATTATCCTTGGAATGCCTGTCTTTGTTGTCTTTTAGATTTGTGCTGCTTTTTTTTTTTTTTTTTTTTTTTTTTTTTTTTTTTTTTTTTTTTTTTTTTTTTTTTTTTTTGTCTTTTTGAGACAGGGTCTCACTATGCAGTTCAGGCTGGCCTTGAGCTCACTTTTGTAGCCCAGGCTGGTCTCGAACTCGCACTGATTCTCCTGCCTCAGCCTCCCAAGTGCTGGGATTACAGGCGTGCACCACCACGCCCGGCTTGTGCTGCTTCTAATGTAATTTGACTTACTGCTATATTCTCTCTTAAGTAAATGATTGGTTTACAAGAAAACAAAAAAGGATATTAAATGATTGTAAGAGTCTAGGAAAAATGCTGTAGGTTTGACCAGCTACAATTTTATGTATATTTATATTTCTAAATGTCTGTGTAAAAATGTGTAACTGCTTTTATTACATTGTATAGGGATTTATTAAAATATCAATGATTCATCAAAAATACCAAGTCCAGGGGCCTGGCGGGATGGCTCAGTGGTCTGGAGCGCCTGCTTGGGAAAGCTTGGGCGGCTTCGGAGACCATGATTCAATCCCCGGCACCACATGCTGCACCAGCCCTGCCCTTGGGGTGGGCTGAGCCGGCCATAAAAATGAGGGAATAAACAAACAAACATTCTGAAACAAGAATAAAATAAATAAATAAAATTAAAAAAAAAAAACCAAATCCAAGTTAAGTCTAAGATATCTGATATTCAGAAAGACAGTGCTGTTAAGCTCAAGTATCTATGTAATAGAGCAGTGGTTCTCAATCTTTCTAATGCCATGACCCCACAATACAGTTCCTCATGTTGTGATGACCCCAAATCAAAAAATAATTTTCGTGGCTACTTCAAAACTGTAATTTTGCTACAGTTATGATTCGGAATGTAAATACCTGATATGTATTATATATTCTCATTGCTACAAATCAAACATAATTTAAACATAGTGATTAACCCAAAAAACAATATTTAATTGTATGTTGAGAAATATTTATTACTAATTCCAATAAATAACATTTCACCATGGAATAGCACGGGTTTAGCTATGTATTTTCCGATGACTTTAGGCTACCCCTGTGTTTTGGTTGTTTGACTCCCACCAGGGTCGTGACCTACAGGTTGAGAATTGCTGTTATAGAGTAATAGTTTCGCAAACTTCCCTTCTGGATAATTAAGAATATAAATTTATAGACCAAAAATTAGTGAAAAACAAGGGCTACAAGGATTGCCAATATTTTGGCCCTAGCCCTTCAAGGTCAGTCAAGACTCAGGGCATAAGAGAACCTGTGCTGTAACATCCTATAACTCAGTGATTTCCCGAATTTTCTATTCAAGGAGATTATGGGACCACAGAGCAAAGGGATAGATGATGTATACGATGCCTAAGGATTGTCACCTAGAGAGAAAACATTCTCTCAGGCTTTCAGAGTGCAAACTTGTAGAGATTAGAAACTAGCATCTTAAGGAAGCGAAGAACAATAAACAAAGTTTAGGATGGTTTGTAATCTGTTACTTAGGGATCCTAGAAGACTAGGATCTAGAAAAAAGTGTGACAGCTTAATCCTGATTGATGTCTCCACCCTCACTTGGGACATTGGTGATCCCCTCTCCACCCGGTTAATCTTCTATTGTGTGACCTAAATAAAAAGGAGATGCTTCTAGAGTTCCAGGCTCACTTCGAGAGAGACAGATCTCAGTAAGACCCCTGAAGCTACCTTCATCAGGTCTTCTTGTCGTTTCTTTCAGCACTGACACAAAACAACACAACACAAACTGGTCAAGCAATGGCCATGACTCATCCAGATGGCTGACCCTGACAACAGTTCTACAAAGTACTGTACATGGTTTCAAAATAAATCCTGAGGGGATTTGACTGACCTTGGAAGACACAGAAGTTGCATGTTGTGTTACGCAGGTCTTGCTTTAACTTGCCCTTATCTACCCAGCAGAAATGTTTAACCACGAGGCATAAAATGTAAAGCTAGATTAGTACGCTGATCTGTAAAAGGCTTAAATCAACAGGTTGTGCCATTGCCAGTTCTGCCAGTAATCCATTGTGATTATGGAATACTGGACTTTGTATACAACTACTTTCTCTTAGTTCAATAAGAAGAAACTTTTTGTACCAAGACTGAGTAGAAAAATTATCATCCCTGTGCTCTGTATAACTAATATGAGGACAACAATATGCATTGTATCAATTATTGGGAATATACTACTATCGTGTTTTTGAAAGAAATTGTAAAATTAAGAATTAAAACTGTAAACAGTCACAGAAGGGCCAGAATTGACTGCAAGTCCATTATTCATTTTCACTCCTGCAATGCTTCCTATATTTTCTACTTGCAGTCACTTGGATGTTTAACCCTTATATCCTTTATTTCCATTCAGCTGTGTTATGCCTCTCCATTTTTATTTCTTCTTTTGAGTTCTTATGCTCGGGAGACTATACAATATTTACACATTATTCATTTTCAAATGCATGAACAAATGTTAAGTCTAGATACTCGATTACTACTACAAGTATTTTCCAATTTCTTAAAGCAGTTTAAAACCAAAATGTTGTTGTTGTTTACAAATAAGTACAGCTTCCTGGCAGGGATCTTTCTTCTGGTCCCACAAAAACTGTAACATTCCTCTGAAAGTAAGATTTAGGGAAATTATTTTTGTAGTCTTTCATGCTCAAGTATTCTGGAAATCAGTGAAAAACTGACCACCACAGAATAATATACATAGGCTCAAGACAGATGGGGTTGTTTCTTTCGAAAACCACCTTAACTGCCATCCAGCTGTTTATATTGTGTTTTTCTAAAAGTTCAGCTATGCGTGTGTGTGTCCCATTCATTCAAATATTTTTTAATTTTTCTTCATTTTTATTTTCAAAATTTTTCATTTGTTCATATTTACGTATAGAATTAGTACATTGAATAAGCATGTACATAATGTATCTTAATTCTTTTTACTCCTGTTATCCCTTCCCTCCATCTCTGGATCCCCTACCCCTTCCCATTTGCAAAAGATCTCTTTCTCTATTTTCTGTTATCTGTCTTTTGTTGTGTTCTTTAAATAATTTATACTTTGGATTTCTTATATAAGAGAAACCATCTGTATTTAAACATGCATCTATCTATCTCAATATTACGTTTTCAAGGTACACTCGTTTTCCTACAACGGACTCAAATTTATTGCTCTTTATAGCACAAGAGTGTATTGTGGATAGCATCATATTTTCTTTACCTATCAAACTCTTACTCGTTTGAGAAGATCCTCAAAAGGAGAAGAACTGGGTCAAATACAATTTCTATTTTTAGTTTTTTGAGGAATCTCCATACTACTGGTTGTACTAGTTTACATTCCCAGTAATAATGTAGAATAGTTCTTTTTTCATGCAGCCTCACACGTTTTATCTATTATATCTTCTATCAGAGTATTTCTGTTTTAATATTTAGGTCTTTGATCCATTTTTATTTTAGTTTAGTATGTGGTCAGAGTTACAAATATAGATTACAACTTCTGCATATATATAGCCAATTTTCCCAGCACAAGTTATTAAAAAGCTATGTTTCCTCTAGTGTATGTTATTAGCTCCTTTGTCAAAGATTAGATGACTGAATGTCCCTGAGGCTGTTACTATATTCTCTGTTCTGTTCCACTGACACACATGTCTTTGTGCCAGTAAAGTAGTTCTTTTTATAGAACCAAAATGTACCCTAAAACATGAAGTTGAGAGGTTAAGAGTTGTCCTCCATGATAGCTAATTCCTCCCTTTTATTACATAATAGATGCAAGACCTCAGTGTCTGAAATGTCAGAACATGTCCTATGTCCTATGTTGTTACTATCTTATTCTCCAACACCTGCCTTATCTAAACTTTTCCTCCTCCCCTTAATGTATTTATTTATTTATTTATTTATTTATTTATTTATCTTTTTGAGACAGGGTCTCGCTATGCAGTTCAGGCTGGCCTTGAGCTCACTTTTGTAGCCCAGGCTGGTCTCGAACTCACACCAATCATCCTGCCTCAGCCTGCCGAGTGCTGGGATTACAGGA
Source organism: Myocastor coypus (assembly GCA_004027025.1). NCBI lineage: Eukaryota > Metazoa > Chordata > Mammalia > Rodentia > Myocastoridae > Myocastor > Myocastor coypus. The sequence continues at coordinate 3,016 of PVJA010007966.1, read as the reverse complement.
ATGAGCCACCACGCCCGGCTCTTAATGGTTTTTTAAAAAGCCCTGCCCTTCAAGACACCACTATCTCCAAGAAAAAATTACTCTGCTCTCTTCTCTTTAATCCTGCACACTGCACTGCCCAGATTTAGATGAATGTCAGTGAAGTCTTAGTGATCCCACTTAGGGTTAGTAAAGAAAGCAAAAACTTCAGTCATTTACAATTTTCATATGTACAGATGTATATAAATTCATGAAATAAAGAAGAATTGAGAAGGAATGAAGGTAATAGAGAAACAAAGTAACATGGAGAATAGAATTTGAGTTCAAACTGTCTCCAATATCAAGGTTGCTATTATTGTGGTGTATCCTAAAGAATCAAGAACAAATACAACTAAATGTAGTTGGGTGCCCTAGTTTGCATGAAATGAATCCAAACTTTGAAGTCACACGCATAAAATGTTGTCAGATAAGCTGGGCGTAGTGGCTCATGCCTGTAATCCCAGCATTTGGGAGGCTGAGGCAGGAGGATTGATGCAATTGTAGCCTGGGCTACAAAAGTGAGCTCAAGGCCAGACTGAACTGCATAGTGAGACCCTGTCTCAAAAAGACAAAAAAGAAATGTTGTCAGATAACTTAATACATAAAATAAATCCATTCCAGATGAAGTACAGTACATTTTATGCAACAAACAGCCAAATTCTAACCAACCTAGGTTCAGCCAATTGTAGGCACTGACCTGATCAGACCAAGCTTAAACAAGATAGATGCCTTATCCCACCATGCCAAAATAAAACAAACAACTAAATATAGTCAATCAAATGATTTCTATACTTTGCTCCCTATAAAAGCTCACTAATCAAAGCTGCTAAGTACTACAGAAGTAGTGCTCTCTAAATCTCTTCTTGTTCTAAGTAGTACCCAATCATGAACTGTTTTGACTCAACTAAATTCTGATAAATTTAATTCATCTCAAATTTTATAACTATATATGAAAAATATATCAATAAAATATGTTAAATATATGAAATATATCCCACACATATGTATACATGTGTGTATATATAGGTAGACATACAGATATGCAGTATACCACTGACAGAACTTCTTCTTTCAGAACATCAAGTATGTTTATTTTATTCCAAATTGCTTTAGTAAAAAATGCGTTTTCCTGAAGATTGTGAGGAAAGATAAGAAAGTACTTTATGCCATCATATAGCACATGAACAAATCTTAACTAAAATATATAAAATAGTTTTGTTGCTCCTCCAAAGTCTCTTTAGAAGCCTCAATACTCCTTTCCTGATACATAAGTGCTATAATTATCTATGGTTGGTAAATTAACCTAAAATTTAGTCACTTAAAACAAATATTTTATTATGATATAGTTTTGTGGGTCAGAAATTTGGGCAAGATTCAGCTGGGTGATTTTTCTGCTCCACATTGGCATCCACTGAGGTGACCAGATCATTTAGCTAGTAGATAGTGTAGTCTGGAGGGTCCAAGATGGCATCAGTAATGTGTCTGGCACCTTACTGGGGATAACTGGAAGGCTGGAAACAGTGCATATAAATAGTGTCACCCCAAGGCCAGCCTCCAGATAGCTGGACTTTTTACCTGGTGACTTAGAGTTCCTGGAATGTCCTGAAAGATAGGAATTTGAAACTAACAGTTCTTTAAGGCTTATGCTAAGAAACTAACAGAGCATCCCTTCTGCTATTCAACTGATGAGTTATTACTTAATCTATGTGGACTCAAAAAGAAGAGAACCCTTTCACTCTGTTTTTCTTTTTTTTTGACATGCAGAAACTTCTCAATAAGATGAGAAAAATTCATAACCAACAATCACTCAGAAAAAGGACTTCTAGCTAGAACATATAAGGAACTAAAAAAATCAGACCTGCAAAATTCAAACACCCAATCAAAAAATGGGTATCTCAAATGAATACACACTTCTCAGAGGAAGAGGGCAAATGGCAAATAAATACATGAAAAAAATGTTCCACGGTACTGCTCCTTCGAGAAATGCAAATTAAAATAACATTAAGATAACATCTCAGTCCAGCCCAGACCCAAACCGCACCGCTGGGAGCTGAGCCTGCGCACCCGCCGCGGGTAAGCTCCCTGCGCCCCTCTGCCCCGCCTCTGCGTTCCCACGACTAACTTCCTGTTCCACCCAGACCCAAATCGCACCGCTGGGAGCTGAGCCTGCGCGCCCGCTGGGGGTAAGCTCACTGTACCCCTCTGCCCCGCCTCTGCGTTCCCGTGACTAAGTTCTGGTTCCAGCCAGACCCAAATCTCACTTCTGGGAGCTGAGCCCGCGCACCGGCTGGGTCAGGATCCTTGGCCTGCCTTCCCTTTCCCCGCCTCCCTCTTTTTTTTAATCCCTCCAGCCCAAGCTCCAGCACTTAACCCATCAAATAGCCCATTTGGCAACCGATCTGGTCCACGAGCCTACCAGGACTACTCAATCCCAAAGCTCCACCTCCACCTACAGACCACATCCGCCAGGATTCACAAAAGCTATCAGCCAGAGCCCCAACACAAGAGTCAGGAACCTCTGTAGAAGAACCACCTTGAAGTCTCCAGACCAAACGCCCATAGACACAGCATAACACCACCAAAGTGCAGAGGTCGCTTCCATACAAAATGATAACAACAAGGAGTAGGAGGCAATCTCAGGACCCGTGCCCACCCAAACCAAATACAGAAGATACTATCATGGAAGAAAATGAGAGTTATACAGATGAAACCTCTGAATTGGTAGCATCTGAGGCAGACACACAAGTGCAGAAACTTGTAGAGCAACTGAGATCAGAGATAACATCTGAAGTAAAAAATGAAATACATGAAGTGGAAAAACGGCTGGAGAAACATATAGAGGACATCAGAGCAGAAATAATATCTAAAGTTGACAAAGACATGCCTAAATCAATAGCATCCCAAGTAGGGGAACAACTACACAAAAGTAGAAAGGAGAACAGAACAGAAATAATCTCTGTATTAGAGAGAGAAAGGATAACCATAATGACAGACTTCA
>PVJA010007965.1:0-66390 GCA_004027025.1 Myocastor coypus | reverse complement strand
GAAGAAGAAGAAGAAGAAGAAGAAGAAGAAGAAGAAGAAGAAGAAGAAGAAGAAAAAGAAAAGGAGGAGGAAGAGGAGAAGGAGGAGGAAGAGGAAGAGGAGGAAGAAGAGGAGGAGGAAGAGGAGGAGGAGGAGGAGAAGGAGGAGGAGATAGAGATGGAGATGGAGATGGAGATGACAGTGCTCTTTTCCTGAATCTGCACTCACTGTATGGGGATTGGAGGTGAGTGGCGGTGGTGGCTTAAAAGTACAGAAGCTTGGTGACTGCAGGAGACTGTGATGGCTGGTGAATTGTCCTGTTGAGATCTTTCACAAGACAGGGTAATTAACCCGGGATAATCTTGGAGAAAAACCAGCTTAGTTTGGGACTTGGGTTGGCTTCTGGCTCCCTCTAGTGGATCCCAACCAAACTGCAACCAACAGTGGGCACAGGGACTGCAACAGGCAGGGCAGATCTGGTTCTAGCCTTGCAGACTGAAGCCAGCCTGAACTTTAGTGGAAAAAGATGTAAGTTTGCTGGAATTATCTTCTAGTCCACGATAGAGTTGTTGCTTGCTTGCTGGGGTTAATCTACATGGATCCGGACTCTGTCTTCCCACATCCTCCACTGGTGATAGCAGAGATAGACCTTGAAGTGCATATTTTTAATTTTTATTTCTTATTTTCTTTACTTTTTTGTTCATTGGTTGGTTTTTAAAATTGTTTCGTCTTGTTTTTATGTGAATGTGAACATGGTTTCAAACTTTTGTTATCATTTTTCTATTCTGTTCTTATTTTTATTTCTTCTTTCTTTCCTGTCTGTTGCACCAGTTTCCCAAAATTTGTATGATCCTCCTTTGTCCTTTATCCTTGCTGCTAGTCTCTTCCTTTTCTTCTATTTCTCTACTTTTCCCAAACTAATTTTAAAATTTCTCCTCAGAGGGTAAAACATTCAATTTGGTGACTTATTCATTGCATACAATTTTTTGGTTTATTCTAGATTTTATTATGCAACCACAAATCTAGATCATATGGTTAAATGTGATAAATCAATAGTTACCTCAGTCGGTCATTTTCTAGGGTGCATTTGATGCTGTTGTTATTGCTGATTTCATCACTTTAACCAAAGTGGCATAACTATTTTAAATAGTTGTTCTTCCTGGGATATCAAGACTGAGATTGCCTAGAGGGTCATAGAAAATACTATAAACCAGTGCCAAAGAACAAGAGAATGGTCCACGTAGGCAGCTACTTTCATCTCCAATAAATTGAAGAAGTAGGATCTTCCACCAATCTCAAAACACAAAAGCCAGCTACAACTGAAAGATTCCTCTGAGAAGCAGTCATTCCCTAAAGGTTCTAAATACTAGCTATACTCAAGGGTATAAGCTCTTGCTGGCAAATGCAAGGTCATGAGTTTGAACCCCACTCCCACAAAAAATATAAATAAATAAATACTAGGTATAAAGCTACTCACCATAGAAAATTTATAAATATCACTCTAATCGTTTAGTATATGTGCTGCTGAAGCAAGTACAAAATTTACAAACATCAGCCCAGGAGTTAAAAAGAAAAACAAAATCAAAAACGAAATGAGAAGATATTTAAACAGGATGTAACCTAAGGTACCAGAGCTATAGCTCAATGCATAAGCACCTGCTTGGGAAGTGTAAGGTCCCAAGTTCAATCCCTGGTACTAGGGGGAAAAAATGTAATCTAACATGTTTAATTCAGCAAAGGCAAACCTAGGGGCCAATGAAGTGGAGCAATCTGAAAGCTACCCACCTTGACTCTCTGAAGTGGTAAGAGTAGAAGTAAATAAGCAGATGAAAGAGGCTCTAGAAAAAAATCAGAAATAATCTCTCATAACACAGAGCTGGGGACGATAATGCAAGATATGTCTAATGACTCTAGGGCAGGTACAGATAAAAAATATGAGAGCTTAGGAAGATGATGAAAACCATGAACACCCAACATAGGAAGGAAATGGAATCCATAAGACATATTCAAACAGATATCCAGGAGATATAAAATTCCATTAAATGTATACATAGCAGAATGAGCCAGTGTGAGTACAGAGCTTTAGATATAGAGCAGAAGATTGCAGTTGCTACTCATGAAAAAAAAAGATTTCTTAAAAATAACAAGTGATCATGAAAAATAAATCCAGAAGCTGCTAGATAATTCAAAGAAGAATAACATATGATTGATTGGAATAAATGAAAAAGCAAGAGATAGCACAAAGGACATAAAAAAAACCTCTTTGCAAACATCAAGGCAGAAAACTTCCCTGGTGGGGAAAAACAATTTGATATATGCTTGAGTGAGGCATATAGAACTCCAATTAGCCATGATTAAAAAAAAAAAAACTACAGTCAGCCATATGAGATTCAAGAACTTCAACACAAGAATAGTACATTAAAAGCTATTTTAACCCTCCAAATCCAGTGAAAGTAATAGTAGACATTCCTTTGGGAGCAATCCATTACAGAGTTACTTCACTTTCCCTTATCTGCATTCTAAATTTATTTATTTATTTATTTATTTATTTGTTTGTTTGTTTGTTTATTTATTTATTTGCAGAACTGGAGATTGAGCTCAGACCCTTGCTCTTGCCAGGCAAATGCTTATTCTGCTGAGCTATCTCCCCAGCCCTACTGCATTCTGAATTGTAAAGAAAAGCCACATCCAAGCAATTAAAATGTTAAGTGCCAAATAGCCCTTCTGTAGATGTACAGATCCTAACACTTCCTGTGACTTGTAGATACTCTCAGAATACACAAGATAGCTCTGATAATTGTACTGCTGGTCTACTGAAAGGAAAATTTAATGCTTTTTTTCTTCTTTTTAATTTTTTTGACCAATTTTATATGCTTATATTTAGTAATATGAACAATTAATTTGAAGACAGTAATATGCAATGTAAGATTCATCATTGAATTCCTATGATTCTGTCTAGTGAAATTCTATATTGTTTCTAATTTTTTTATTCTCTTTGAAAAATAATAATTGTAGAATATGTAAAACCTCTCCTTCTTCACTCCTGTGCATCAGCTAACACAAAATATAAAACTGCTGTGAAGTTTAGTTTGCAGAACAGGTATGTTTATCTAAAGAAATAGAGTAACTAGCCCCAAGAGATAGAGGTCAATTTTCATGTTTTGGAAAGAAAAAGGAAAAAGACATACACACTGGATGAACAAGACTCTGCCCACCTTATGACGTCCTGTTCATTATCCCTGCACCACCCTCCTTCCAGAACTGTAAAAGCTCTTTCATATAGCTGAGTTCTGAAGACAGTCTTTCTGGAGCATGATACTCTCTTTCCCCCATCTTCTTAAGGCTCTAGTCCTTGAATAATACCAATTCTTTGCCCACTAACTCTTGTCTCCTGAGAATTGGGTTTCAGGCAGTGAGCAGATGGGTTTGGGTCTCATGGGGTGTTCTCATTGCCTTTAATCTATAATTCCAGCACCTAGGTACAAATATTTAAACATTGCACTGTCAGTTCCAACTCTCTCTGCTGGGTTCTGAATTTCCAAGGGCTCTGTATACCACAAATACACATCAGGTAGAGTTTAGCAAAACCTCGGTAGCCGGTGACAGGTTGCCTAGGATCTAACCAACAATATCAGTACAGTGCACTCCCTGCAACCCTACATGGCTCCTTTCGTGAAGAACAGAGATCAGGCCCAGGGAACCACTTCTCTGTATGTCTCACCTTATTCCTCCAAACAGAAAGTAATTGGGCCTAACTGCAGCAAAGGCTTGTGGGTTGTGCCTGCACAAATTGGAAACAGACATATCTTCAGAATGAGGGACACTGAAGCATGAATGTATTATTTGAGTTTGCTTCTGATTTGGGCACACTATGTTGCACTAGTTAAATAACATATAATACACTTAAACTTGTGCATGTCTAGGAAATGAAGATAAGTAGGAAGGAGACAAGAAGACCTTGATTATCCAAGGTTACCTATACCTATATTTCCTGGGCTTGTTTATGCTTCTATTTGAGGCTCATCACACTCCAAACCCTTTAAACACATTTTAGGTCTATTAACTGAATTGATAAGGTAAAGGTCAGAAAACTCACCTTGAAAAATATGCAGACTGGGCCTCTACATTTTCTCCTTTAAAATGGGCTGTCCTTTCACCTGTGAAAGGAGCCATTCCTTATTCCTGTGGGTGGGCTGTACTCTTCTTCTATGAACTAGTTCCAGATTGTCCATAGGTTCACAAGTCCCACAGATTTCTACTGCCCAGAACACATAAGTATCCTGCAACTCCTGACCACAGAGAAGCTCTCTCCTGACTCACATTCTGTTTTCTTTGGGTGGACTCTCCAAGTGCATGCTAATTGCATCAGCCAGTGCTACTAGAGAAAAAGACATAATGCAAGATATGCAAATGTGTAAGAATTTTCTAGATTGCCTTACAAGGGCTCCCACAGAGTCAGGTGTGGAAGAGCGCAGAAGACCTATCTATGTGCTGGAAACCTAAAAATCTGGGGGAAGGCTGGGAGTTCTCCAGAGTGTCCCATGTGAGTCCCTATCAAGAGGCCAAGGAGTCTATGCCAGAAGTCAGGAGACAACATCCAAGGTGAAGTGTGAAGCTCCTCTGAAGAAGCAGAAGTGATTCTTGCTTCATCTTCCTTTATACCATTCAGGTGTCCGCCTACCCTAGCATGGGTCTTTGTTCTATGTGAATCCCCTCAGCCACACTCACAACACTGCTGACTCAATGTAGTGGATCTTACCTTACTCACGTTGACCAGGTCGACTACCTATCTCACTCTACCTCTCACTGACCTGTCCCGAAAATTCTTTAGTTTCATGAAAATCAGCACACATGCAATCTGCCCTGTGGGCAGGGTCGTCCAGTGTCTTCTTGGACCTTGTCCAGTGGCAAATATAACCCTACATTTGTAGACAAGTAAGACTCAGTTAAATTTTCAAAATTAAACAAAATCTTCATTGGTTATAAGTGTTTCACTTTTTATACTTATTTCCTATTTAATTTTAATGTTCAATGTTGGTTTTTGTTTGTTGGTTGGTTGGTCTTTTGAGACGGTAGTTTTCACTATGCAGTTCAGGCTGGCCCTGAGCTTGCAGCAATCCTCCTGCTTCAACCTCACAAGTGCTGGGATTACAGGTGTGTACCACCATGTTCTGCTCGCTCTGGATGGTTTAAAGGTAAGCTTTAAAAATATATTCTTTACTTCATCACATTTGCTTTCAGTTTCTTGTTGATTCAAACATCTAGATTGCATTTAATTTACATACAACTGAGGTAAGAGATTAGGAAGGGTACAGCAAAGTGGCTGGGCAATTGGTGACACCTTCCAGTTATGAAGATTTGTCAACCCCAGGCCCCCACGCACTGCAGAGAACTTCTTTTCAGAGTACTTCCTTCTTTTCTCTCCACTATTGCCGGGAATAAATGTGTAAAACCTCTATGTCTTCCCTTCCCTTCCCTTCCCTTCCCTTCCCTTCCCTTCCCTTCCCTTCCCTTCCCTTCCCTTCCCTTCCTTTCCCTTCCCTTCCTTTTTTGTACTGAAGATCAAACCTTTGTTCTGGATAGCCATCACCACGGCTCAACTTAGGACCCCTTGGCTCCCCATAATTATAAATATGCTTTAGTGTCTTTATCTTTGCTGTAGGTTGCACTGGGAATGGTAGGTTGGAATTAACTTGATGGGATTCCAATAACATATACTTGGATTACAAATACAAATTTCTTGGATGGAGACAAAGACCAAAAAGGGCTCACTAGAGTGCTGATTTACTTCATTTATGAGTATGGTGTCTTGTTGCATCCATTTACCTATAAAAGCCTCTAGTTACCTTTTTTATAGTTCCGTTGTATGAAAATACCATATAGAGCCAAGGAGACAGCTCAGTGGCAGCAGTGCCTGCCTGGCAAGTTAAGGTCCTGAGTTTGATCGTGGGTACAAAATAAAACACCATAAGAACATCACCAACAAAGTGAAAAGCAAAGCCATAAATTGGGGAAAATATTAGCCAACTGTCCTTCAGACAAAAGACTTTTCTATCTAGAACATATAAAGGACTTCTACAGCAACAACAACAAAAAATTGGGCCCCCAAATTCAAAGATCCAGCCCCAAAATGGGCATCTGAAATGAATACATACTTCTGAGATAAAGACATACAAATGACAAATAAATATATGAAAAAATATTCCACATAATTGGTCACTTCAAAAATGAAAATTAAAACAACACTGAGATTCGCTCTCACCCCAGAAAAAATGGCTATCCTCAGATTTTTTTTTTTTTTTTTTTTTTTTTTTTTTTTTTTTTGGTGGCCATCTCAGCCTGCCCTGGGGGCAGGGCTGGGGTAGAATGTGGTGCCAGGATCAAACTGCAGTCCGTGAGCTTGCCTGAGCCTGTCTAAGCAGGTGCTTTAAACCACTGAGCTATCTAGTTGGCCCCAAGAAGCCAGTCAATAACAAATGCTGGAGGGGCTGTGGGGTAAAAGGAATCCTTCTCTGTTGTTGGTGAGAGTGTAAACTGGTGCAACCACTGTGGAAATTGGTGTGGAGATTTCTCCAAAAACTGTAATTAGAGGCCTCATTTGACTCAGCTATTCCACTCCCGGGTATTTTTCCAGAATAACTGGAAATCTCATACCACAGTTATGTATGTACACCCTTATTTTATAGCAGTGCAACTTGTCATAGCTAAACTTTGGAAGCAACCCAAATACACATCAACTGAGGAATGGGTAATAATGGGGCATTCTGTTTTTAAACTTAAATCACTGAGAATAGCCAGCCCCTTGTTACCTTATCACTTGGGAGGCCAAGGCAAGACAATTGCAGCAAGTGTGAGGTCAGCCTGGGCTACATAATACGCTCAAGACCAGTCTGAACTACATAGTGTGACATTGTCTCAAAAACACCAAAATAAATTAAAATAAATAAATAAACAAATGAGACTAAATGTAAGGCAACCCTAGGATAAAAATAGCAATAGAGGGCCGGGAGGAATGGCTCAGTGGTCTAAAGCGCCTGCTTGGGAAAGCTTGGGCGGCTTCAGAGACCACAGTTTGATCCCGGGCACCACATGCTGCACCAGCCCCGCCCTCGGAGTGGGCTGAGCCGGCCATAGAAATGAGTGAGTGAACAAGTAAAGGTTCTGAAACAAGAAAAAAAAAAAAAAAAAGCAATAGAAAGAAGTGCTCAGAAAAGTTAAAAAACTAAAAAGAGAAATGGGATACCTTCAAATAAGGGGTGTGCTTGAATTTTTCTTGTTTTGGTCTTTTTTTTTTTTTTTTTTTAGACAGGATATCATATGAAGTTCAGGCTGGCCTTGAGCTCACTTTTGTAGCTCAGGCTGGTCTCGAACTTGCACCAATCCTGCCTCAGCCTCCCAACTGCTGGGATTACAGGCAGGCGCCACCATGCCCAGCATGTGCTTAAATTTTTTAAAAGCTAGAACAAAGTGAAAGTTGTATGCCAAACATGACTCACACGCGATTTGGTTCTTTTTTTTTTTTTTTTGGCAGTATCAGGGATTAATTAATCTCAGGACATTCTGTTTGCCAGGCTGGCACTTCTGCCACTGAGCTATATGCCCTGTTACCCACAGAAGATTTACTAGTAGGGATTACAAGTTCTACATTGAAGAAAGTTTAAATTACTGGTCAAAATAATAAAAATGTTTGAGAAAATTATTCTCATGAAATTCACCATTTTAAAAGGTCAACTTGGCACCTCCTTGAATCCTAATATTCTTCACTTCATGAAGATTTAATTAGTGATCAAAGCGGTGAGAAGAAAAAAGGCGATTATTCATAACAAATCCACAATTCAGAAGTAGGAAGTGCAACTCTGGTCTGTTCATTAGAAGATGAAAAACCCATTCATGGGCTCAGCAAATTGAATTGAAGAGAAAGATGAAATTTCTGGATCTTCACTCCGCTAGGACCTTACAAACAAAACTTTTCACTGCATGTGTATGGCAGAAAATATTTTATGCTATTCTTTCAAATAGAAAAAAAAAAAACTAGAAGCAATTTTCACACTCTGAGGTGAAAAAGCAAAATATTTATAGGATTCACACAAATTTTCAGCATCAGCTTTGCTCGAAGAAGTTATTTGTGACCAGAAACTAAATTTTTTCATTAAAATGTAGCAAAACATGAATCGTACACAAATAAACAAAGTACCCAGGTAACTACTAGAATTTTTTAAATAAAACAAATGTACAGAAAACGAGAAATACTGATCAAAAAGATAAGTAAATGACAATTTGAAACATTATTGTGATGTTCTAAAAATACATATTTTGAGAGCTGGAAAAGCACCTCCTGGGCACAGCGTTTGCCTACAGTGTGGGAAGCCATGGGGCCAATTCTCAGTACTGTAAAATTAATTAATTTTGGGTCTGCTTTTCAGCAAAGAGTAATGGCATGCTTTGTGATATAAATAAGCACAATATTGACAGAAAACAGTGAATAATTTCTGGGTTTGGTATAAATAATTTCAATTTTTATGTAAGAATAGCCAAAAATGTAAGACAAAAGGAATAAGTCACTTTGCAAGATGAATAATTACAAATGAGATTATTAATTTAACATATAACAGTAAGAGAATAAAGCATACATAATATAACTAAATGCAGTGAGATGGTACTAGTCATATGGAGCAACTAACATTAATTCTATATGTCATCGAAGAAGAAAACAAGACTATATTACATTTTTTCATATCTACAGGTGGTAGTTTTTAGTTAAATGAAGAACCAGAAAGATAATTTTCAGTTTTAGACACTGATTTGAAAGATTTTTCAGAATAAATGTATGAAAAAAGACACATAGTAATGAAAAAGGCACATGGATTGAGATTTTGACCAAAAATTTAGAAGCATCGCAGATGCTTTGAATTTGTGACTCAACTTGATGTATTCTTTAGAACAGTTAAGGAAGTATAATGCTGTCTGGGTCTACCCAAACTGAACATCTTAGTGAAATACATGTCAGATTAGGCCTTATAACATTTCTTTACACACAGTGGAAATGTGTGTCAAACAGTTAAATGGAATTTTAAAAAGTCAAGAAGAGCTAAAACAACAGATCTAGCTCCCCAAAAGGTCATAAAACACTAAAATTAACTTTAAATTTGCACCAATACAATCCTTTTGTATATACTGTTGCCTGCTCTCAACAATATTATCAGAAGTTTTCAAACAAAAAAAAATAATTTGAACATAGGTCTTTCATTTTTAATGCACTAAAAAATAATTTTTTTAAATTTAAATAGTCTTTTAAAAATTTAAAATTATAGAGAATTATATGTAAGGCATGTAACATTCCAATAAAATCTAAAGAAATTAGAATAAGGAAATATTGGGTTGGTTATTTTAAAAATCAACATAAAAATAATCACCAAATTAGTTTCTATGAGGGATATTTCTTGGCTACTATGTATCAAGAAAAAGTCTCAGTTGAATAAAGATGTGAAAACACTGAATAATTTACTAATATTTTCTAATTTCTTTATAATATTCCGGTCCTGAAAATAGTTGAAAGTGGAAATTAAAACACGATGAGCCAATCTAGACACTTCTTTCTTTCTTTCTTTCTTTCTTTCTTTCTTTCTTTCTTTCTTTCTTTCTTTCTTTCTTTCTTTCTTTCTTTCCTTGGTTTGTTTTTGGTACCTGGAATTGAACTCAGATCCTTATGCTTGCCAAACAGGCATTTAAGCAACTGAGTTATCTTCCTAGCCCGATACTTCTTTCAGAGATGGCTAAAATTGCTAAATAAGTGAGTTATTTGTATGATAGATCAGAATATTTTCTGCAATAATTCATTCCAAGTGATTCTGTGGCTCTGTGACTACAGTATGTAAAATTCATGGATCATTTTAAAATCTGTTTAGCTTACAAAAGTTTATTGATAATCCCAGTAGTTATGGCTTCCTAGAATGGTTTCGTCAGTTTGAAACTAATAAAAAATTAAGAAATCTAGCTCAAGAAATGTTGTGCAATTTGCTATTTTTCTATATGACACATAAATTACATGGGCATTTTTGTTACATAATGGAAGATTTTATGGAAACAAAGTAAGATATAGAAATTTTATGGAATAAGACATGATTTGTGAATTGTATTTCCCTGTTTTGCTTTACTACTCACCAATGCATCAATCAATAAATATAGAGCACTCAGTAAAATACTCAGACATAGACAATAATAATTAACTTTGGTCATCTTTGGTATTTTGCCAACTTTTTGTCATGTGAAAACTATAGCCAAGCATATTTAACATATTTGTTTTCAGTATGTTAATGCTTAACATATGTTTATATTTGTAACATATTTAAACACTTTAAAAATTGTTCTTATGAAAGAAGAGCTCTTGAGTTAGGAGAATGGAACCTATTTTATGCTACTAACTTGCTAGTTTGGTAATATTTTTACAAAAAGCTGACATATGATAGGAAAGTCTCCAGTTGCATTTTTCTCCAGGGTCCTGAAAGTGTCAGAAGTGAGCTTTTGTGAGCTTAACTTTTGTGGGCTCAGGGACAGACAGTTGACCCCAGGTTGACCTGGTATCACTCCTGTAATTTCAACCACCCCTTCCCAATCTCCCCAGTTTTGAGTGGTTTTAACTCAGTTACCCAGAGATAGGAATGGGAGTTGGGGTGCATCCAGCCTTGACCTTCCCTGTAGAGCTTGGGAGTTTAGGGGATACCTGTCCCACAAAGTGCCAGACACAGTGCCAGGCTGAAGACATATAGCAGGGCAGAGTGATGCCCTGAGCTCTGGCTTCTGACTGGGATCATTGCCCTGCATGTGGAATTGGATGGGACAAGGCCCTTGGTAAGCAGGAGGGAGGAGGAGGGAGCCAGGGAGCTGGCCCACTGCCCTACAGCCTCTCTCCTCCATTCTGTGTTGTAGTAGCCAACATTGTCCTTAAACCTACATTATGAGGTTTTCTGTGGAAAAAACTTTTCATCCCTGCCCCCACTGTTAGAGGCAAAGATAACACTTGAAACCTGTTTACAAGCTCTGCAGCCTGTGCCACAGTTGCCTGAAAACTCTCTTTCCCAGGTCTTACTTGTAGGATTCTGTGCACATTGTTTCCCTAACGAGGAGTGTCTCCCCTGCCACGCTCCCCTCTCTACCTGGCTCTTTCCTCTTCCTGTCTCCACTGAGAGATATCCGTCATCTCGGCTGAGATCAGTCATCTCAACCCCACCCCCTCAGGAGCCTCACAGTCTGTGGTGACTCTCTTCCCTGTGTTCATGGGCTCCTTCTTTGTCTTGGTCCCTGACTTGACAGAGGTTCCTAGAGGTCAGGGAATTGCAACTTCCCAGTATGATTCTTGTCCAGTAGGTGTTACCCAGAGTGAGGTTATGGATAGATGAATGCTTCTAGAAGCATACATGGATGGATGAACAGGCTGGTGCCTCCATTTTCCTGCCCTAACCCAGCAATCCCTGCTGTATCAGAGCCCACACTTCCTCTTAGCCTCCAGCCTGGGCAGATCCTGCTTTTCAGAGCTACAGCCCCGATACAGTCATCGCCAAGAGACTGTCCCCGAGTGAGGTGTCCCTGGGAAGACTACATGGTGTCTCCTCCCTCCCCAGAACTTCCTTCTTTCTGAGAGCCTTCATCTGTCCCCACTCTGGTTCAGCCACCACACTAGGACAGGGTCCCCAGTTCCTGAGCCCTTCTGGTGATTCCTGCCACCCCAACTTCTAGGCAGTCCTGCTTACCTAGGATAATGCAAGATTAAGATGTGCTTGATCTGCAAGGGATGGAGTCTATGTATGCAACGAGGGCCGTTTTACTCAGCAGAGGATTCTGATGTCTGCGCGTGGCCTTTTCTTTGTCTGACTTTGAGTGAATTTCATGTCCATCTGATTGCTGGTCAGGGTGCACCCTTTCAGATGCTCTATACTGCAGAAGATTCCGGGTCAGAGAAGCATAGTCCTGTCAGACTTGTAGGATTTGTAAATTTACTCTGAGAGTAAAACAACAGGGCAAACATATGTCATTGTCCTAGAAAAATAAACAGAAAGATCAGACTCTGTCTGCCTGAGAGATTGCCCTGGAACCCTGGTACTGCACAGGCAAATAGAATAAGAGGGTTTCTCTAGATAACTTGAATTTACTTTTCAAAGGATGCTATGAATATACTAGCCTCTCCCAATCACAGTTTGATTTGAAGTTTCTGTTATCGCAGTTCTAAAGTATTAGGTGCGGCATTCAGAAATAAGCAAATTGTACATTTTAAATTGTGTGCTGTTCTGAGCAGTGTGGATTCTTGTGTTGTCTGGCTCTATCCTGCCTGGAACATGAATTATGCCCTTGTCTAGCAGAGCCACGTTTTCTATGCTACCTGCCCCTGAGTCACTTAGCAGCTGTCTTTGTTATCAGATTAATTGTCACAGCATCCGAGAGCTTATGTTCAAGTAATACTTATTCTACTCAGTAATGGCCCTGAAGCCCCTGAACAGAGATACTGGCTATTCAGACAGGCCAAAAAGAAGCCAGAAAGCATTTCCTTGACATGAGAAGGCAAACAGTACAGTAAGATACCTTAAAAGAGAGACATCATATTTATATAACTTTTATTACTATACATTGGTAGTTTATCTAATTATTGGCTATTTTTAAACTTTTACTGTGCCTGATTTATAAATCAAACTTCCTCATAGATATGTATGCATAGGAAAAAGCATCGTCTATATAGAAGTACTATCCATGGTTTCAGGGATCTGCTGGGCGTCTTGAAACACATTCCACATGGGATGGTTAGAGGTGCTGTTGTAACTACTGCTAAGTACTGATGCACAAGGCCAAGATTAAAGGCATTCTCTCCCTAACCAACACTGGTTCTATTAGTTGGGACTCTGGGGGAAGTGAAAGAAATCTGTCTTCAGAGGGATTACACTACAAGATGAGAGATTTGTTGATGGTTAAGCCTGGAAGAGGGGTCAAGAGGATGTTCACAGTCTCCTAGAACCCCATGTCTTTTGCCTAAATCTCCCTGTGGGCTTCTTGATATCCTCCTTCCCTGTGAGGAAGAGGAGAAACCACACAGTCTCATGCTCCAATCCTAATAGTTTGATAACCAGAGAGCAAAAGGGGTCTTATGCTCCCGCTTAAGCTAGAAAAATCCAGGAGAAGGAGATCATGTGACCTGTCCCGAGTCTCGTGCCCATTGCTGAACTGTGGCACTGGGGTCCCATTATGTGTTCATTTAGGGTCATACGTGAGTCGATCCATGTACCCAGAGGGGTAGGAATGGTGACATGCAGCCTGCAGCAAAAGCATAGGACCAAGGAGCAGTGAGGTTTCCATATGATCGCAGATGCTCATCTGAATGGACACATCTATAAATATCTATACAAATATTCAATATATTAAATCATGGAAAAATATTTAAAACATGGAGTAAAATCATCACCTATAATCTTGTCATCTTCAAATAACATAACGCTGTGGAGCTTTTCCTCCCAGTCTTTTCCCCATAGGCCACATGCGTATATTTAATATAGTCCTACCATACTGCACAGACAATTTTGTATCCTGTTCTTTCTACTCAAAATTATAACAGAAGGTTTTCTTGTGTTATTTCCTTTGACTCTCTTCCTAGCACCATCCACTTCCCTTCCTACTCAGCTCTTTGGCAGAAAATGCTGCAGACTTTACAAATAATTGGAAGGAATACCAGCACCCTCTTCTATCTGGGGGGAATTTAAGCAAAGAGAGAAGAAAGGAGGATTAAAAGGCCAGGCCTCTGTGACCTCCACTGAGCTGCTGAGATGAACGAATGGCTATCATATGTGGGAGTGCGGCAGGAACAGCTGTGTCAACCAGTTGTAGCTATTAATCACTACACACATTTTCTTTTCCTGATTAAAAAAAAATAACCAAACCCACCAGATAGTCTTGGATGCTGGGGGAGAGTTATGACTTCAAGGGAAAGAACGATTTTCCTGAGAGTCCATGGATTTATTATGAGTTGTGGCCAGGATCAGGATTTCCGAAAGCTTCCAGCTTCAGATGAGAATGGGATGCTATTCCAAGACGATAATCCTCGGATCCAAAGCCACGGGCTCTGAAGCTGCTTAATTGAAATTCACATCAAAATCAAGTTCTGGCTTAGCTCAACTTGACGACAAGGGACGATGAAAATAAATCCTTGGTTACGCAAGGATGCACAAGGTCACACAAGGCAGTGATAGTGAGCCTTTTGGAGTTTGCAGTGATAGCCAACACCCCATGTGGCACACATGCTGTAGGTTTGCCCCTACCGGAGTATAGTTTGTTTGCTGGTACAGAAGTGGCATTTCAACAAGAAGTAAATTGTCTTAACAGAACTGCGTTTTCTGCTCTTCTCTACATGGAAAGGACCCAACACTCTCAGTGATCCAGAAGACAGTTTACATCTGCAGCCACATTTGGCTCTGTGCTTCCTTACTATGGGGAGGGCCCAGATTTCTCTGAGGAATAGAGCATGGAAGAGTGAGGAAGAGGAGGGCTCTGTGTCCTCTGTCCTCCCCACACAGACTTGCCAGTCCATTGACACTCGGCAGCTCTTCTAGAACTCCTCAGTTATCATTCCCCCACGAGCCACACACATCTCTCACTAGGACTCCTGTGGTCCCCAGCTATGATCCCCACCACAGTCATGGTAACTTTTAAAAACCCTCCAGTGGCTTCCTCTTCCATGGAGATCAACAGCCTCACTCTTTACCAGGTCCATATCCCCTCCCTGCTCTGGAATCCCATTCTGATCTCCTTCTCTCTCTGTCTTGACCTCAACAGTGGCCCAATCACTCCTACCTTTTCTTCAGTTCCTGAGCACCCCAAGGTGCCCCAGGGACTTTGCACATGCTTAAACCTTTTTCTGAGTCTCCCCCTTCTTACTTGTCACAGGAAAGACTCCTAATTATTCAGATCCTGATCCAGAAGTGTTTTTCTGGGTGAGGTTTCCCTGCATGTCTCCCACTCTACTTTCGTTTTTGGCACATTTGTACTCTTGGAAGAAATTCTGCTTTTGTGTCCATGTGTGCCTATTTTTGGTCACCCCCTCCCCAGTTCAACCTAAGCTCTTTAAAAGACCAGATGCTGTTGATCTCAGTCTGAGCTATTTATTAAGCACCTGCTGGGTACTTAATAAATATGAGTTAAAGGAAAGGATGATTGAACATCCAATTTGGAAGAGATATGTTCTGCATTATTAGACACAAAGAAAGATATTTTGGACCATCAATTTCATGACGGTCAATGGCCCCTTGATTTTTACCATTAGCTTCCTGAGTATTGGATTAAACTTGGAGCTATGAAAAGATCTTCATAACCTTCATTAGGGTCAGGCAAGTGAAAGTCTTTCTTCTAGTAAGGGAAAGCAAAAGCATGAATTTAACTAAAATGTCAATTGCCCTAAGGTGAGAAAAAAATTAAATTCTCCATTTGCTCTTTTTGTGGTTAGTATCCATTGTCAAAACCTTTTCTCCAAATTGTAATCATATTGGATAAATGGAAGAGAGAGTTTTCCCAAAATACTATAAAGCTCACCCAGCTAGATAAGGCTTGTGAGTTCTAAGTACCTGCCTAATTATTCCAGCACACAGAGTGTGGCAATGAAGGGCTAAGAGGGCGAGAAAGGGAACCATGATATACAGGACTTGAAGACTGTTCTGAGAGAAAATTTAGAAGACTTCTGAGAGAGAATGACTCAAGAACCCCTGCCTTCTTTCTCATGGGTCCACATTACTGATGCAAGCAGATCAGCTGTCAGGTGCCAATAAAAGTCTGTTGGCCAAAAAGAACGAAAGATTTCTGACCTCACATTCCCACTTCTGGTGACACATATCCATCACCACCAAGGGTGGGCAAATGATCCATCCCAGACCAATCATAATCCTCCATTTCTTTGTCTACCATCATTGGTCAAAGCATAGCTCACCTGACCCAATAAGCCTGTAAGAATCCTTCTCTGGGGTTTTCCTGGTTGGACCTAGAAGGAAGGGGTCCTGTGTAATCTGTAAAGATTTAGCGCAGAAAGACTTTCAAGCAAGCTCCCTGAGGAAAGACCACTCACTTTTTTTTTTTTTTTTTTTTTTGTGGGACCAGGGTTCGAACTCACGACCTTGCACTTGCCCAGCAAGCACTTGTCCATGGAGCTATCTCCCCAGCCCCAAGACCACTCACTTTGGAGAGAGCAAAACATCCCAGTGGGATGAAGAAACAAGATACCAAGCCCAAGGGTATCTCTGTCAAGAGCAGAGGTCTCAGTAAGTACCCTATATTTCATGGGTTATTTTAGTTCCCCAGCAACAGCAGTCCAGGAACAGCTTTCCCACTCGTTTCTGTGCCTTTTTTTTTTTTTTTTCCTGCCTAAGGACTTTTTCCAGCCTCCTTCTGGCTCTTCTGGATGTGACCCAAGGCACAACCCTAGCAAAGATGCTTCAGTTCGCAGGGCAACTTCCATTTAGTAGGAGAAAGGAATTGATGAATAAGCCTTGTACAGAGGCATCAGTTAGATTGTCCTGAGCCTTACTCAGAGTGACAGAGATATGCTCATTGAGGGCAAGCTGAGAGTTTCCCCAGATCTGGGGTTGGGGACACTTCTGAAGCAGCCAGCTGGAGAAGGCAAGTTTAGATACCCACCAATGGCAAACAAGCACAAACATGTGGCCCTTCCCACCTGCGTGGGTGGTGGGGCTATATCCAGGAGATCAGCACTGTGGTGGTAACCTCTGGGTCAAGGTTGGGCCTGCAGCCCACATTCTCACTGCTGTCATCTCTAAGAAGAACCACATCATCTCAGTCACATCTAGTTATAAAGCCTGTTTACTTGCATTGTTTAGCTGCCTTCTTAACCTGAAGTTCCAGAGTGCAGATTTTATGCATATTTCACAGAGGAGGGAGCTCAGGCTCTAGCTCTGGAGTGGAGGTGGTTGGCAGTTCTGCAGGGACAAGGTGCATTTCTAAAAAGAGAAAGCAACTGTCCCGGACTGCAGAGGATGCTCATGTTTTTCAAATGCCCATCAATAACTTCAAATTAGGCTCCTCCATTCTGCTGAGTGTGTGCTTACCGATTTAAACCAATGGCCAAAATGCACTCCATTTTTCTGTTGATTTGAGTGAGTTTGACTACTTAATTAACCTCTCTAAAGTTCAGCTTAATGAGTGGCTCGCTCAGCTGTGCACACCTATAGGCAAAAATCCATTTGTTCACTCAGACAATCAACAAATAAACCTCAGGAATTCGCTGGGTTCAGGAATCCAAAGACTTCTTGAGATGTCAGTTTTCAATGCTTATTTCACTTAGGGTTGCTAGGAGATAAATTGTTTTTTTTTTTTTTTTTTTTTTCTTTAAAAAAGCAATTTGCATAAAGATCAAGGAAGCATTTTAATAACGCCAGTGTATAGCCAAATGGACTAGTGTGCTAAAGTGACAATTTGTCACTGGATAATTAAGCCTCCAGATTTAAATGTTATAAAAGAAATATAATCCTATCCCATGAAACTATTCACTGAGGTGGCTAATTATTTTTCAAGAACAACACTGAGTCATGTTAGACATCTCCTTGATAATCTAATAATAAGCTACTAGGAGATAGTTCCTATCCTACTACATAATCGGGAGTGGAAAATGGGTAGTTTTAATTGCAGAATTCTGGGAAATTCTTTCTTCTAATCACTACTACAAATCTTATGATCCATCTAGCAGTCAGGAGTTAAGTTAAAGCTCAGAGCCCAGGCCTTAACTGAGGTGTTCTTTCCTTGATACTTACACTGTGAATGTCAGTAATTCAGACTGATAGAAGGAATGGCCAGTCCCTTCTCCACTGCTGTAACAGAGTCCGTGTGATTGTGTGGTTTATAGGCAATAAAAATCTTCCATTGCTTTGGAGCTTGAAGTCTAAGCTCAAGGCACCAACACCTTTGATGTCTGGGGTAGATGTGGTCTTCCCTTCCAAGATGTCACCATCCAGCATGACAGAAGTGTCCTCACAAGGTGGGAGGACAGGAGGGCAAGGGTCCTAAAGGCTTTTATAAAGGCTTTAGTCTCATTCAGAATGGCAGAGCATTCATGACTTAGATCCCTCCTAAAAGCCCCCCCCGCCCCAGTACTACCTCAGTGACTATCAGGTTTCAACATGAGAAGTTCGGGAGACACATTCTTGTCTTAGCAAATTCTATAATTAATTACATATAATTTATATGAAATAGATACTTATATTTCAAAGATAGAATATACATAGGTTTACACATAGACGCACATGGGTGATCATAATATTAAAAATGATCAGTAAATAAAATGGGTATAGCCGGGTGTGGTGGCGCACGCCTGTAATCCCAGCACTTGGGAGGCTGAGGCAGGAGGATCGGTAAGAGTTCAAGACCAGCCTAGGCTACAAAAGTGAGCTCAAGGCCAGCCTGAACTGCATAGTGAGACCCTGTCTCAAAAAAGACAAAAAATAAAATAAAAATAAAATGGGTATATTTGAGCCCAATGAGTTTTGGAGGACCTTGTAATGTAGTAATTAGGTGACTTTTAGAAAATAAAAGTTTCTCAGAAATAAAAGTTCAAAAAGAAATCTATCTCCTAAGTCCTACCTCCATTGTAGCTGCTATAAATAGCCTGATATTTTTCTGTCAAACTTTTCCTTTCTTTTTTCACATGAATATAAATATGCTCTTATGAACCTATACTCTTATGAAGTACACATCCCCCTCAATCCCGTGTAATGCAAGGCTGGTGTGGCACACACTTGTAATTCTAGCACTCAGGAGGCAGAGGCAGGAGGATCACTGTGAGTTCAAGGCAGCCTGGACTATGATGCCAGATGAAATGAGATCATTGTGTAGTGGCCCTGACCTCTGTGTCTTCCTGTCTCTCTGTCTGTCCCTGTCTCTCCTGTCTTTCTGCCCCCAAGTGAAAGGGAAAGGCAGATGTCTGCAAACCAAGGAAAACAGTCTTACCAATACCAACCATGGCTTTCAGCCTCCAAAAACATGAGAAAATAAATTACTGCTTAAATCACCTTATTTGTGGTATTTTATTATGCTGATATGAGCAACCTTATGCATATATTAATATTCTTTTCAACAACTGCTGTCCCATCCATTCAATATAAATATTTTCATGTCCTAAGTTAGCCTTTATCATCTCTTTAATCATTGAGAATAATGCCTCAGTTCTGTGGGTAAAAAGCTCAGCCTGGCTCAGCTGGGCAGTCCTTCTGCTGATCTTGCCTGGAGCCAGCCCAATGGTACAGTGGTCTGGTAGCTTTCCTGGGGTTGTTTGGCCCAGGAGAGGTGCTCTCCCATGGATGCCAGTTGGCACTGGTCACCTGTCAGGCTTCTCCTCTTTTCTTCCCTTTCCTCCCACAGCTAACTCTCCACACTATCAAACTGTGCCGCCTGGTCCCTTGGTGTTTATGAAAAAGCCCTGCTTTGTGATATCTTATTTTGGCTTGTCACAGAGGGTGGCTTGACCAATCAATCCCAAAGAGCAAAGATGGAGGTGGTCTAGGGAATCTGACAAGTTTGCATCACATTCAGATGTTGTAGTATTCTTTATTTAACAAACCATTTCACTACTGTCATTGTACCTTGGATTTGTTTCCAATTTACTGCCTTTATAAGCAGTGTTATAATAAGCATTCCTACAGATAAAGCCTTATTCTCATGTATGACTCCTCAGCATAAATTCCTATGAGTAACTTTGTTGGATCAAAAGGTATACAGTTTTGAGGCTCTTGATAAATATTACTTGCTAGGTACTATTTACTAGACAGCAGGTATACATAGTTTTCAGGTTCTGTACATTTCTTGTTAGACTTATATATCAGTATTTTATCTTACATTTGCAAGAGTTGTGAATAGGATCTTTTTATTTTATAAAGAGAGAATAAAATATTATTAAAACAGAAAAATTACAAGTCATGTGGAGTTCACTTAACAAAGTAATATGAATTGCACAGTATTTTTTGTAATGCATAGTGTTGTCTTCCAGTCAGTTATTCGTATTACCAGATACATGCCTGCAAAACTGGAAAAAAAAGAAAAGAATATATAAGAAATTAAAGAGAAAAAGGAGAAACAATTGAAAGTGAGACAAAACAAATTAAACATTACCTGATCATAGACCAGCAGAAATACACAGTACAATTGTCCAAATATAATGGGGGCTGGAAGTTTAGCTCATTGGCACAACACCAGTCTGGCAAATGCGAGGTTCTGAGTTCAATTCTCAGTATCTACAAAAATAAGTAAATAGGGGCCAGGGAGATAGCTCTGTGGCACAAGTGCCTGCCTGGCAAGTGTAAGGTCATGAGTTCGAACCCTGGCCCTGAAAACAAAAGCAAACAAAAAGCACATTGTAGGGCCAGCCTGATAGTTGAGCAGACTAAAGTGCTTGCTTAGGCAGAGTGCAGTGGCTGGGGTTCAATCCCTGGAATGTTGTGCCAGCCCTGCCTGTGGGGCACACTGAGATGGCGATGGAGACTGGGTGTGGTAGTGCTCATCTGTAATCCCAGCACTTGGGAGGCTGAAAACAGGAGAATCATTACAAGCCTGATCTATGTAGTGAGACCCTGTACACCCTGTCCTAAATAATCCCACAGGTTAATGTGCATGGTGTTTGTCTATCAAAAAGATTGCTATTTTTGTACACCATATTTTAATTTTGAAAAGTCATTTTATTTTCTTGAGTCAACTTTTAAAGTTTGAAAAGGTTACAGAGTAACAAGCTTCTCACAAACATCCCCACCACTGGAGACTGTAGTGAGTCCTTTTGGGTCCTTGTCTTGGTCCAAGTAGTTTATATTTGTAATCCCAAAGATATCTTATGGGAATCCCATCAAGTTAATTCCAATCTACCACTCCTGGTGCAACTCACAGTGAAAACAAAGATGCTAAAGCATATTTATAATTATGGGGAACCAAGGGGTCCTAAGTCCAGCCATGGTGATGCCTATCCAGAACAAAGGCCTTGACTCAGGGCCGAATCTGGGTTTTATTCATGAAGGAGGAGTGGCTTTGAGGAGGAATGACTGAGAATTGCAGGAAATAGGTGGGTACTGTGAGCTAGGTTAGGTAGGAGGCCTGCACTTACCTCTGTGATATGCAGAGAAGGATATGCAGAAAAAGTGACATGTGTTGTACTATTGAGAGCATATCTGATGTTTTGGGGCCTGGTGCTTCAGCTCTGATGTGTACTCTTTCAAGCCCCAGGAAGTCACAGCCCCTATCTCAATCCCAGCTGACAGCGTGGAGCATTGGCTCTTCATCCTGTCTCAACCTGGCTCATATCAATGAGCAGCAGGCGGGGGTTATCAGGAAAACATCCGTGCTGTCTTCAAAGACTCCCACCAGCACCTTGACTAGACCAATATGCAGTGTTTAAAGCCAATTAAAAGGATAAGGAAAAGGATAATAGGTACCAGCTCTGTACCCATTCATACATGGATATAGGGTCAGGCATAGCCAAAATGGCGACAACTGCTCCTCTTTCAAGGAGAGTCTGCCAGGTGGTCCTCCCCAGTGACAGCCAGTGTTACTTGAACCTTGATTACATTAGTGACACTTTGTTCACATGGAACAAACAAGACAGCACACACGGTCCTACATGCAACATACCCCATCCCCGTCATAGTCCTAGCCATGCCGTGCGCCTTGCTCGGAGTTCTCTTTCCTGAGATCATCTCAAGCATGCACCCCAGGATCCTTCCTCTTTCAGCCAGTTCCATCTTGGTGCAGCTGCTATGATCTATTTAACCCTCTCTCTGCTGAATGCACTTAGAATGTTTCTAACCTTTTGCTGTTTAAAAACAAAAAAAGCAATAACTTGGTCAGATAACTTGGCGAATTAAAGCACCTGCGTAGGCAGACGCAGCAATCAGGGACTGGGCTCAATCCCCTGCACTACAAGCTGTGCCAGCCCCACCCCTGGGACTGGGCATGGTGGTGCTTGCCTGTAATCCCAGTGCCTGGGAGGCTGAAAACAGGAGGATCATTATGAGTCTGATCTGTGTAGTGACCCCTCTCGACTCTGTACTAAACACATAAAAAAAAGCAATAACTTTGCAAACATTTCATTTCATAAACATTTCAGTATATCTGTGGGGCACATACCTATCTGATGGGTCAAAGGACATGGACGTGTGTAATCTTGACAGATGCTCTCTACAGAAGCTGCGTGATTCACATTCCCAAAGGAAACTTGAGAGCTCCCCACCTTCATCTCTGTATGGTATTACATTTTTTGATCTTTTCAAGGCTGACAGGTGAAAAGCAGTATCTCAATGCAGTATTAATTTGATTCTACATTTTATGAGAGCCTCAGCATCCTTCCATATGCTTAAAGGCGCTTTATATTTCTTTTCATCTTAGGTTTTTCATAGACATTGATAATACCTGTGAGTAATGATTATTATGTCTTCTTGTTTTTAACAGCATGTGCTATCTGATAATATCTTTCCCTATGGGTGTTTTTTAAAAAATTTAATATTATTGGTCCATTTAGAGTAACATCATACGTTTTGTTTTTTTTTTCTTTTTCTTTTTTTTCCCCCCAGAACCAGGGATTGAACTCAGGTCCTTGCACTTGTCAGGAAAGCACTTGTTCTACTGAGCTATTTCCCCAGCCCCTAGAGCAGTGGTTCTCAATCTTTCTAATGCTGTGACCCCGCAATACGGTTCCTCATGTTGCGGTGACCCCCAAACCAAGAAATAATTTTGGTGGCTACTTCAAAACTATAATTTTGCTACAGTTAAGATTTCCAATGGCTCTAAATGACCCGTGTTTTGGTCGTTCAACCCCCACCGGGGTCTCGATCCACAGGTTGAGAATCGCTGCCCTAGAATTACATCATGACCACACTCAACTCATGATTCAGAATTTTTTTTTTTTTTTTTTATTACAGACCGAGGCACATGCACGTGAGAGCCCACGTGTCCACCTGCTCCTGCTTCTCCTGCCTTCTGCACCCCCTCCTCACCTCCCATCCACCTTCACGGAAGATGCCAGCTTCAGTTCTGTGGAAAGGCTCCTCCCCACCTACAGGGGTCGCGGTCTGTCCGGTTCCCCAGATGATTCAGAATTTTGACTTTTCTTTTCTCCTCAGTTCTTTTCCACGTCTCTTAATACCAATGCTTATTTTCCAGAAAAGTGTTCAATAATAGGGGTAATAGTGGTAACCTCATCTTACACCTGACTTCAGAGGGAGAATTTTTTTTTCTGTATTTTAGGGAAGGACCTACAGCGTGCTCAGGGTCTCACTACTAGGTCAGACTTGTAGTGATCCTCGTGTTTACAGCCTCCCAAGATCTGGGATTACAGGCATGTGCCACCATGCCCAGTCTCATTCTCTGTCTCAGCACACCCCGGGGACAGGGCCAGCACAGCAGGCCCAGGGATTGAATCCCGCCCCTGTACCTGCTTGCAGGTGCTTTAATCTGCTGAGCTATTTGGCTGTACCTTAAGGGGGAGAGTTTTAGCAGAGCACTAATGAATGTGATCTTGCTTGCTGTTTGAAACAAACACTTTTTAATATTACATCAAAGATTTTCTATCTATAGTGTGCTGATAGAGCAGTGTTTTCAGAAAGCCTAACCAGGCCGGGTGTGGTGGCGCATGTCTGTAATCCCAGCACTTGAGAGGCTGAGGCAGTATGAGTTCAAGACCAGCCTGGGCTACTAAAAGTGAGTTCAAGGCCAGCCTGAACTGCATAATGAGACCCTGTCTCAAAAAGACAAAAAAAAAAAAAAAAAAAAAAAGAAAGAAAGAAAGAAAGCCAGCCAGCCTGCCTAACCAGAGGCTGGGGCAATATATCGGCAGTCTAAACGCCTCCCTGGCAAGTGAGAGGATCTGGGTTCAATCCCTAGTACCACATGCTGTTCTGGCTCTGTGCTCAGCCTGGGTCTGAACTCTATAGAGAGACCCCATACCAAATAAATAAATACAAAATTAAAATTAAAAAGTCTAATCAATACTGGATATTAAATGTTATTAAAATGTCTTTGGAATATATTGAGAATGTATTTTTTCTTTGTTTCATATATAATTTTTAATGCAGTTCTATTTATTTATTTTTATATATTTGGTACAGGGTCTCTCCACCCAGCTCAGACTTGTGGTGATGCTTCTGTTTTCAGCCTCCCCAGCACGGGGATTACAGGTGGTGTCACTGCAGCTGGAGTCTGTGCTGGCTCAGCATACCTGGGGGTGGGGGCCGGTATGGCATGGAGGACTGCAATTGAACCCCATTCCTGCACTTGCCTAAGCACGTGCTCAGCCCACTGAGCTATCTTGCCAGCTCTCTTGTATGATTTTTGTTTGGTAACAATTCCACCCTGTGACCTCAGGCTATTATCACAGTAATACTGTCTGATGAAGGCATGTAATTTACTTTATGCTGATGTTTTCATGGGTATTTGTAAAGACGAGGTATCACAATTAGGTTATTCTTTAGCAGTCTTAATCATTGAGTTAATTTTGTTCTTTTTTTCAAGGCTGCATAACAAAATTGAAATTTAATTCCATACTTCCATCACCTGTCTGCAGGATGTCAACAGGAAACCTACCCATTAGTGTCATACGGAGGGCCCTTCCAGTCCTTGTCTCATGGATAAGTTATTTGGATCCTGTCCAGTTAGTTCCAATCTACCACTTCCAGTGCAACCCATGACTAGAATAAAGCCACTAAAGCATATTTGTAGTTATGGGGAGCCAAGGGTTCCTAAGTCCCTTTAGGAAGGTGGCTTTCTGGAGCAAAGGCTTTGGCCCAGTGATGAACCCAGTTTGTATTCAGTCATGAAGGAGGAGTAGTTTGAGGATGAATGAGAGAATGGCAGAAAGTAAGTGAGTACCATGAGCTGGGCTAGGTAGGAGGCCTGCATTTACCTCTGTGATGTGCAGAGAAGGATATGCAGGGAGTGATCTGCATTACACAGTTGAGATAGTGTTTAATGTTTTTGGATCTGCACTTCCACTCTGATGTGTAACTTTCAACCCCCAGGAAGTCATAGCCTCTATCTCAAGACTCAATCCCAGCCGATAGCATGGAGCATTGGCTCTTCCTTCCATCTCCACCCAGCTCCTATTAAAGAGCAGCAGGTGGAGGTAACCAGGGAAACACCCATGCCATCTTCAAAGACTACCACCAGCACCTGGCCTAGGCCAATATGCATTGCTTAAAGCCAGTTGAAGGGACAAAGAAAAGTCCTAACCAACTCTGTACATATCAGTGTGTGGAAATTGAGTCAGGCGCACCCAAAATGGAGATGATTGCTCTTCCTTCAAGGAGAGCTGCTCAGGTGGTCCTCCACGGTGTTGTACAACTGTGGCGAGTTCCACAATCTTGCTCAACCCTATTCTCTTATTTAACAGATAAAAGGTGTGTGTGTGTGTGTGTGTGTGTGTGTGTGTGTGTAGGTAATATTACTGTCTTATGGTAGGAGCACTTCATGAGGATTAAAAGAAATTTACATAAATATTAGCATAATATTTATCTTAACTACTTTTCTTATTGCTTAGACAAAATACCTGACCCCAAAAGTAAAGGAGGAAAGTTTTATTTGGCTCAAGTTTAAAGAAGTTTCAGTGCATTTCTGGCTGGCTCCAGGGCAGGGTGGTATGGCACATGGGTCTGGCAGAGGGTCATCACAGAGGAGAAATAGTCTATGGTCAGTAGGAAGGTGAGAGAAAAAGCAAGCAAGCAAGGGAGCTTAGCAGCTTTTTCTGCCTTCCCCCACCTTTGTGTGTGTGTGTGTGTGTGTGTGTGTGTGTGTGTGTGTGTGTGTGTGTGTGTGTGTATGTGGTACTGGGATTGAATTCAGAGCCTTGCACTTGCCAGGCAGGTGCTTATTCTACTGAGCTATCTCCCTGGCCCTTTTTTTGCCCCTTTCGTACCCTAGATAGGCTATGGGACTAGGGCACTGCCAAAGCAATCAATGAGCTCATTTACCAACCATGCCCCCTTAGTCCTAGCTTGCTTCATGAATCGATAACACACTGTAGACTTAGCCACCTCTGGAAAAGCCCCAATTATGATTACATGAAGCTGTGAAGGGACATCTAGACATGAACCATAACAACACTACAGGATACTGAGGCCAACATAGTTGCTATGATGAGGCTAAAAACCTTTCTGGCCATCCAATCCCATCCCATGGACGTTAACACCATATTGTACCTTCTCACTGTTGTTTAAATGTTCAAATAAGATGCATTTGTGTATAATCCCAGCACTTGGGAGGCTGAGGCAGGAAGATCGCTGGGAACATGGTTTTCTGATAGACCCTGTCTCAAAAAGACACAAAAAAGAGACATGCTTGTGCAAGTGTACTGGAAACAAAGACACCAGACAGAGGTTACCTGTTGTCAGAGTCCTACAGCCCAATGAAGAAATACGGTTTACTTCATTCACATCTATCTTTTGAACTGCTGCGGCTACAGCAGCATGTGGTGATACCACATTACATAAGCACACGTGTAAGTTAAGAGTTAGGAAAGTATTTAAAAGGTTGTTCTATGGTAGCTCTAATGTTCCCCTGCAGTCCTGTACACAGGAGGTACTTTAGTGGAATACACTATGTGCCACCTATCTGGATGAGAGGTAAATAGTACTGACTGTGGACCTGGCTTGCGCTGCCCAGCATTAGAGACAATGTGACCTGGTGACAAGCAATGTGAGCTCCAGAGCCCATAAGGGCAGCTCCGGTCTGCACTTCTGTTCCTCTACTTAGCTGTGAGACTGCACCCAAGAGATTATCTTCTCTGCATCTTCAGATTGTGCTGACACAAGCCTGCTGATATAAATCAAAACGTGAGTTACTCACAATCAAATTTCTAAGACCATGCCTGATCTGGGAAAGCATTCAGGGTCTTATTACTCCACTCTACTCTTGATAGAGACAAAGAGGGCTTAGGAGGTGGATGGTGAAAGTTTGAAAGATTATATGTAACTGATTTCTTTCAGAGAACCATGTTCCCAAATCCTCTCAAACCCTTAGCATTGGTTCTTCCCCTTGTAACTGGGAACCAAGGAGGCCTAGAGATGGGGGCCCCAGGGTGTGTGGATTTGCCTTGGAAATCACTCTCACAAAGGGTATCAATTGCTGGCTCTTTCACTGTCTGGTGCACATGTGGGGGAACTTCCCTGGTAGATATCCTCAAGGCTGCTGTGCTTTTTCCTATGCTCTGATTTATCTGAGTCGATAGACACTTAGCATTCCTGTACCAGAGCAAATCTTTATCTTCACCTGGAGAATGTACCTTTACTACACAAGTACAAGCTTGGAACAGCCGCATTAAAGCAAGCTATTCCTCAGCCTCAGAAGATCAATTAGCAGATGCCTTGCGTTGCTGTTGTTTACTCCGCTGTTGTCAACTTTCCTTTATTTGAACTGATTTTCCTGCCTTCATGAGAGCCATTAGCACTGGACAGGAAAGACAGGGCTTTGCATCTCACAAGTCAATGTGCTCTCACTTCTGCACAGGGCCTATGCCCACCAATATTTTCATAAAGTGGCAGTTATAATCAAGTCCTAACAAATGACTTCCCTGCACACTAGAACTGCAAATAAATGCTTACATGTTGAATGTGCTCATTGTTTTGTCTTGTTTGCAAATAAGTGCACTGTGAGATTTTGATTATTTCAGAACATGGGAAAACAAAACAGTCTTCCAGCCTGTTTGAGCGCTAGCTGATTTTCCTGGCTCTTGAAGAAATTCTCAACTTTTTTGGAAGAGCGTATCTTGGGCATCTTAAGCCCCTCACTGGGAACAAACCCTGGATAAAGGAAGCAGACAGGAAGAATGTGAAGTGGGAGCCTGCACGTGGAGACCTTCATCAACAGGAATAATGTACCGCTTATGGTCTCTCTGATGAAGAGCCAGTATGTCCTCACCTCTCTATAATGGCTCTGCCCTAACTGTACGATGACAAATTCAATAGGATTATTTCCCTGCTTATACAAAATTTAGTTACTTGAATTTTATGTTTCAACTTCTGTAGCAGATACAGGGAAAATGTTGTTTTTGTTCTCTCACATAGTTACTCAACACACTTTTTTATTTTCTTCTAATACCAGACGCACCAAGTTCTTTTACCCCCACACTGCATTCCTCCCATAGATATCCATG
Organism: Myocastor coypus; assembly: GCA_004027025.1. NCBI lineage: Eukaryota > Metazoa > Chordata > Mammalia > Rodentia > Myocastoridae > Myocastor > Myocastor coypus. The sequence goes on along the minus strand of PVJA010007965.1, from coordinate 38,264 downwards.
GGATGTCCTTCAATTAATCCGCCTCTGAAACCTCCTGCCTGGAGACAGCATTGGAGCACACAGTCAAGCCTCAATCCTACTAGACTGCCTCCCACTTCCTGAGCCAATCAGAAACATTAGGTGTGGTCTGTACTTCCAAACCACTAACTATAAGTTGGAGCTGGCATGCTTGCTTCTTTCCCTTTGGAGGAATTTGCTGTAGGGTTTATGGAAACACTTTATTATACAGGATATTCCAAAGGATACAGTTGAATAGCCAAATGCAACAACAGCACAAAGTGAGACATGTGGGGAATGGGCTTGCAGCTTCCTCCTGCCCTCCAAGAGAAGCACCCTTAAAGAAAAGCCATATGTTCAGTAACCAGGATGTCCTCAGCACCATGCCCTTCTGGATTTCATTAGGACACAGATGGAGACTTCACTGAACCTTAGTGACAGCTTTATCAGGTACGCATGATTGGCTACATCTCTGGCCTTTGGTGATCAACTCAGCCAACCATTTCCAGGTTGGGGAATGGGACTGGAAGTTTCACCCCTCTAATCCCATGGTTGATTCTTCCAGCAACCATCCATACCCTAAGATTGTCCAGGAGCACTCACTTACCATTCTAGAGATTCTGGGAGTTGTAGGATTAAATGCCATGAACTAAGAAGAAAAGAAAGAATATTCTGTGAAGTTGCCAGAGGCCAGGAAAAAAGACGGAGTCTGAAGCCCTGGTTTTCTGTCTTGTTTCTTCCACTTATTATGTGACTTCAGACAACACAAGAAGTTTCTCTGGACTTCAGTCCCTTTTGGGTGGTCAGGTCTGCTGAGCTTGCCTTAAAGGATCATTAGGAAACTCAAACAGGCTAATGCATTAGAAAATTCTTAGAAGGTGAAAAGGGTCACACACATGTAAAATATTTTCATAGTGGTATGTGAAGTTAGCTACCACTGAGTGCTCTGATGAAGAAGCATAAGAATTTAAAATGAACAGATGCACAAAAGGAGAACTATTTCATCATTCCACTTGTATGAGGTTCCCAGAGTAGCACTTAGAGACAGGGGAGAGGGGAAAGTGGGGAGGAGCGCTTAGGGGATGACTTGAGTGGGGACAGAGCTTCTGTTTAGGATGACAAGACATTCTGGAGATGGATGGTGGTGATGGTGCACAAGATTGTGAGTATACTTAGTGCCACTGAACTGAACACTTCAAATGCTTGATTTCATGTCATTTCAGGCTCATCAGAATTTTAAAGAGAAAAGAAAGGTGTGATTTTTCCCAGCAGAGCTGGCCAGAGGAGACCTGTTGTTAAAACAGCGCAGAGAGGGGACAGCTCACTGTCTTCCCTGGAGCTAGGAGACCACTGAGGCCACAGTCATGACCCACCAGCTGTCCCAGGGGTACAGGTCCCAGCTGACCCTTAGTTACACTGGAGGGAAGGAGGAGGTGTGCCTGCTCTTAAGCTGCAAAAACTTAAAGTTTAAATCTCTAGTTTCTAAAGTATAGTAGACCAATAGGCTATTTTCTATACCAGGAGAAAAGGTTGAAAGTAAATGTATTTAAGAAAAAAAAAAAAAGATAAAGCAGGTAAAAGGAAAAGAAAGTAGCTATAATAATAAATATTAGACAAGACTGAACTCACAGTGAAAATCATTAAAGGAGGAATCAGGGATATTTTACATTGATGAGGAAGGTTAAGCTGGTGCTCTCAGGTGCTCAGCAACGCTGCTTCTACATATGTTAAAACCAGTTGGGTCTGATCAGTCCATGTCAGACCTTTGCATATATACTAATCAAGTGTATAAATTACAGAAAGTCATTTATTCCCCCAAAGAGTCCTCAAACCCACATTTTTATAATTTTAAAAGCACAATCCTACTCAATCCATGGGTCAAAGAAATTATATTGACATTTTTGAAATATTAGGGAGTGAATGATCAAGAAAATATAAAACATCAAAATTGATGTGTTTAGCTGGGCGTGGTGGTGCAAGCCTGTAATCCTAGCACTAAGGAGGCTGAGGCAGGAGGATCGGTGCAAGTTTGAGACCAACCTGGGCTACAAAAGTGAGCTCAAGGCCAGCCTGAACTGCATAGTGAGACCCTATCTCAAAAAGACAAAAAAAAAAAAAAAAAAAAAAAAAAAAAAAAAAAAAAAAAAAAAAAAAAAAAAAAAAAAAAAAAAAAAAAAATGTGTTTTTGCTAAAGCATGACTCAGAGGGAAGTCAGAATAGTGATATGAAAAAGGAATAGAGTACACATTAGTAAAATGGCATATGTTAATATAAGAACAGCAGCAAGGAAAGCAGAGGAAACGAAATTACGAAATTAGCAAGAAAGCTCTGACCAGGCGGAGCCATGTGTCAGGCTATCTTAATTGTCGACTTGAGAGGATTAAGAGATTCCTGGGTAGGTGATTGGATGGGGGCCGGGACTCAGCTGCAGATGAACGCACTAGGGTTTTTACTGCGGAACCTGCTGGTAGGAGGCAGGGCCTGGTTGGAGGGGGCGGGTCACGTGGCCGAGCCTTTGTAGGGCTTGGTTCTCTGGTGATTCTTTTCCCCTGTACTCTGTTTCCCAGCTGCCTCGAAGGGAGAAGCTTTGAGGCACCACACCCCTGTGCCATGATGTTCCTACCTTGCAGCCAATCCTAGACTGAATCTGTGAGCCCAAATAAACCCTTCTTAGTCCGTCCATGATAGAACCCAGCACTAGGGAGGCAGAAATCAGGAGGATCACGACCCTGCACAAAAATAAATAATTTTTTTTTTTTTGGTTAAAACCCTTCCTTTTAAAAACTGTGTCAGGTATTTTGTCCCAGCAACGGGAAACCTGATGGACACAACCCATATGGTAACTTTTATTGTTTTAAAATTTAGATAAATATATGGCAAGATTGATTGAAGAAGTGATAAAAGGAAAGACAGAAGAGTTACAGTAAAAATTCTCAGGCATAAAAGAAGAAATATAACTATTGTGACAGTTAAGATTCCAAAATCAAAAGAATACTTTGATATAGATGGTATTCTTGATTCCACAAGGTGAAAATCAGTGAAAATGGATAATTTTTAGAAATGAAATAAAACAATATCAGAATGGGCATACTAGGGCCGGCCAGAAAGTTCAGCAGACTAAAGCATCTGCTTAGGCAGATGCATTGCCCTGGCATGGGGGTTCAATACCTGGCATGCTGTGCCAGCCCCACCTCCAAGGCGCGCTGAGACCGCGAATGAGACCGGGCGTAATGGTGCACACCTGAAACCCCAACATTTGGAGGCTGAAAACAGGATCACTCTGAGTCTGATCTGTGTAGTGAGACTCTGTACACCCTGTACTAAATAGAAAAGGAAGGAAGGAAGGAAGGAAGGAAGGAAGGAAGGAAGGAAGGAAGGAAGGAAGGACGGACGGACGGAAGGAAGGAAGGACGGAAGGAAGGAAGGAACAGAATGGGCCTACTGAATAAATGGAATCCGATTCAAAATTTTTTCCACAAAGGCTTTGAGTTTTAACGGACCTTTCAATAATAAATAGATTTTCCCACTCTTACCTAAACCTTCCTCCCTCCAACGTAAATGAATAGAAAAAAGTTTCAAAACTCCTTTTATGAAGCTAACATCACACTGACAAGAGACCAGACAAGGCTGTTCAGGAAGAGGCAAACCGGCGCATCTATACTGCTACTCGGCCGCTTAATTCTTCTTTCTGCTGCTGCTCCCCTCTCGTGAGAGTCTATCTTGCTTGCAGCCCTGAGCAATGTATTTAAAGTTTAAGTCAGATGACACCGCTGCCCCGTGCTGAGGCCCCCTTCTGCACAGCACGTCCTGCGGGCCCTTCGCACCTGGTCCTCAGCTGCGTCTCCACCCCATCTGCTACAGCTGGCTGCACAGCACCCTTGCTGGCCACACACTGAGAGCTCCTGCCTCAGGGCCTGTGCCTCAGCTACCAGCGACCTTCATATGTCTCACTCCCTACCTTTTGCCAGCCTCTGCTTCAATGCCCATCCTCAAAGTGGCTCACCCTGACCACTTTAAGATGCCAGCCACGCTCCGCTTCATTCCCCTATTATTCTTGGCATAGTAATTAGCATTGTTTCTTTCAGTAAATATTTAGTGTGTATTTATATTTGTTTCCCTCTCTAAAATTCTAAGTCTGGAGAAAAAGAAGGGCCTTTCATTTATCTTGTCTCCTGATGAATCCTAATGTCCTGGAACAGTCCCTTATATATTACAGGTATCTTAAGTACTTTTTTGTTTGCTGGGACAAAATTGGGGTTTACTTTAGTATGTAATCTGTAGAGATTTTAGTCTGTAGTTGGTCTCTTGGCAGGATGGAATAGCAGAGAGGCATCACAGAGGAGAAAAAGTTCATGGCATAGCAGGCAGGAAGCACTAAGCAGCCAAAAAAAGTCAGCAGCAGCAGCAGCAGGCTGCCTTTGCCTTTTATCCAGACTACCATTAGCTTTTTAGGTGGTATTACCGGAGCCATGCTAATTCCAATCAGTGGACTAATCTAGTATCTTAATCTAGTATTTTAATCCCTGTATCCCATGCCCTAGATACTGGGGACCCTTGCAGTAAGTCTCCAATCTCCTCACAGCTCACAGTGAAAAGAAAGAGCAAGAGACAAAGCAGTGACACAATACACGGATCAAGGATGACCAGTTGTTCACAGGGAACAAGAGGCCACAAGGCAGCCAGAACCTCAGCATTTACTGACACATTAACATTGAGGAGAATGGTGAAGGGATTATGGGATGGCTCCAGTGGTCTTAGGCTAGTGAAGATCTTATGTTGATGGGGAGGGTGGGAAGAGATGATAGGTTAATAAGAAAGCGCAAGACTTACTCATTACTACTGGGTTATAAGGAACCAGATGTCTTCAGCGGATGTAGTCTTGCCATAGGCATCACAGAAACACATGACAACACCGATGCACATTTGTAGAGGTCACAGTCCAGGCTGGGAGCTGTCTGCCGGTTATTTGTAAACTGACAACAAGCCCAAGGTAGCAATAGTGGGGGACCAGGACCACCTTTCATCTTTGCCCTTGCCCTAGGGAAAGTCTGTCCTTCTAGACCATGACAAAGCTCTGACCATTTCCTCTCCCCAAGCCAACAGAGTGCCATGCTAAATTGGCCTAGCATTTTTGTGCTAGGAAATAAACTCAGAGAGGGCATTTGGACCATTGTCAACATCTCTTCCAACTCCATAGCTAGCAAACCAGTAGATTTTACTGATTTTTGCTTGAAGGTTTTTAGAGACCCAGCAGATTCATTATAGGAAATCAAATCCACTCAGAAAGAGTAACCTGGCTCTCTTTAATCATTAGCCAGGCCCCAAATTGTTTCAACAACAACTTACTTTACCTTAATTAAATGTGCCTTTGCTATAAAAGAAATGACTAACAATAAATCAGCTTGAAAACTCCATACCATATTTAGAACCCCACCCAAGGTTATGTCTTTGAAGCCAGGCATGGTAATGCATGCCTGTAATCACGGCACTCAGGTGGCTGAGGCAGGAAGATCACTGAGAGTTTAAGGTCATCCTGTAATATATAGTAAAACCCTGTTTCAAAAAGATAAAAATAAATAAAGCCCAAAATTCTGTCTCTGATCTTACTGATGAACCGTTAGCAGTATAAATGTGAAGTTGACCATACCAACTCTATTTGCATAAATGAGAAATTCTGGAACTATCTTTCTTAACCATAGCCTTGCCTCCCATTCCTCCTACCTTTCTCCCTCTTCCTGAAAAATTACTCACTGAAAGATTAAAAGTGTGCTCGGTTTGAATTTTTTCCTCTTCAAATAGGAGAGGAAAGCACTCTTTCATTCTAAAACATAACCACATTAAAGATTTGGTAAATGAAGAGAGAAAATTCCACCCATAAACCCAGCAAACTGAAACAGCTAATCCCACTGTGACCCTTGAAGATATTAAATCTGAAGTCTCTCTCGGTGTGTAGCCATGGAGACTGTGTCCTTGGTTGTCAGGACCGGCTGAGGACCAGCTGGCACCAGGGGGCAGGCCACCCACCTGCCTGTGGAGGGGCAGCATGCTACTTCCTCAGGGCCCAGGCACCCTTGTCTCCCCCTTCCTCTTTTCTTTTGTGCTCATTCTCATTCATCTTTCGTGTTTGGATCTGTTTTTCTGCATTTTTTAAGAACTGAGTCTTTTGTTATACACAGTCTCCATACATGCAAGAGGTCATGGAGAATCGGGGAATGGAATCGGTGTGTCTGCTTGGGAAGGGGTGGCCACTGAGCACAAGTTCAGCTTCTTCAAGGTCACACACCTCAGTGCAACCAGTAACATCTGTCACTGTTTCAAGCAACTTGCTTTAGAAAACCTCTTTAGTTGCATATCCATATAGGGCAATACCACCTTGTATCATAATTGTGCAGATGCTATTTTGTAGCCCAATATTTCAGGGTGGGTACTGGTCAGCATTTCCAAGAATGTGAATCCCTCTATGAGCCTCAGTTTCCCTATTTGCAAATGTCAAAAGTCTCAAAGGACCCCCCCTGGTGTTCTGGCCATGCCAGCCTGCCTAGTAGAAGCTGTGACTGTGAGATGCCATCTTAGGCTAGCCCTACCCTGGACTATAGGGTTGGTGCTGACCGGAAGCACAGGGGAATTATGAAGCTTCAGCACTCATTCCAGAGCTTTCCATTTGACTCAGTCCTAATCTCCATGATTCAGTTTAGGAACCAGACTTGGAACCAACATATTCAGGCAAAAACACCAAGGAGCCTCTGCCCAGAGCTGGGCACTGTGCCAGAGCACACCGAAGAGTGATGCCAGTCCCTTCCTGAGCAGCCAGCCAGGAGAATGGAGAGGACAAGCTAAGTAGAACACATGACCCAGGACTGTCCTAATGCCTGTCCCCCGCCTTGAGTCCAGCCTAATGAGTGGATCTGTCTGGGTCTCTATCCCTGAACCCAAACCTGGCCTGCACCTGTGACCCACTTAGCAGCCAGCCCATTTCCTCACTCCCCTCCCTGGGCTTCTTTTTCCTTGAGGTCTTAGAGCTCACCCTGAGCCTGGGTCTGAGAGCCTTTGGGCAAGATATGTAAGATGTGGTCTTCCCAGCCTTCCTTTTCTTCCTGAGATGCCACCCCCCTCAATTAGGAACCCTGATTGCTTTGCAGCCCACTAGCCAGAGCCACAGCCTTGGAACACCCCTCCCTTGAGTCACCTCAGAACATGAGTTATCTCTCAACTTCTCCTATTCACAGAAACAGAGCCCTTAGCAGCTGTGGAGACCGCCTTCCTGATCTCTCTGGCTACGAGTCATTGATATAAGGAGGAACATGACTCACAGTTAGTTACCAGAGAAAGACAAGATGCCCAGATAGGTTTACAGTTCAGATAAACAATGAATAATTACATAGGATAAGTATGCCCCATGTAACATGTAGGCATCTTTTATTTCATTTGCTAGCTACCCTACCTGAAGTAGACTAATTGAATTCTCTCTCCCAGGAATTAGAACCTCTAGATCATCAAGAATATTAGGGAATGATGTGAGTAGGGCAGCTAGATTCCACCAGGAAGAAGGAGAAGAGTTCAGTGTTCTAGGAGAGCAAAAGACTGGAGAAAAACAAGAAGCTGCACTCACTCCATCATCTTCCAGAAATCAGTCCCATTCCTTGACTCAGATTTCCTGAGATGTCCAAGTGTTCTTACAATTAATTCACCTTCTCCAGGTAAGGAGTCATACCTAGTATGCCCTAAACATACTCCTCCTCCACACCCAACCTCCTGTGGCTCACGTGGGTGCTCATAATCCAGAGAGACAGAGAAATAAAAATGTCTCATTTGCTACTGTCCCACCGAGGAGATGCACAAGTGCCCCCTGTTCCAGAATAGACCCATCTGGCTCCTAGTCTGGCACCCTTGAGGCCCTTTACTCTTCACACTATGCTGTGCCTACTTCCACATTTTTTTAAAAATTTATCTATTTGATACAGGGCCTGATTACATAGCTTGGACTCATAGTGATTCTCCTGTTTTCAGCCTCCCCAGTTCTGGGATGACAGGCGTGTGACACCATGCCTGTTCTTGGTGGCTGCTCAGCACACATGGCTGTGGGGCCAGTGTGGTATGTGGTACTCAGCATCAAACTCTGGTCCCTGAACTTGCCTAAGCAGGAGTTTAGTCCCCTAGCTATCTCACCAACCCTTGTGCCGATTTCCTACTTCATTCCTCAAGCCTATATTAATTCCATACCACCCTATTTTTGACCATGTAATTATTTGTCAACTTTCTTTCTTTTAGGTGGGGGAAGGGTCTACAGGGTGTTCAGGATCTCACTGTTCGGACTTGAAGTGATCTGCCTGTTTATAGCCTCTCAAGAGCTGGGATTATAGGCACGTGCTACCATGCCTAGTCTCAATTGCCATCTCAGTGCACCCTGGGGGGTGGGGCTGGCACGGCAGGCCTGGGGATCAAATCTCCAGCCCCTGCACCTGCTTGCAGGTGCTTTAATCCGCTGAGCTATTTGGCCGGCCCCTTCAACTTTTCAATTATTATAATGAAATATCTAACATGAGCTATTTATGAAAAAGATGTTTATTTAGCTCACAGTTTTGAGATTCAAGGGCCTAGACTCCCTCCAGCTAGCATCACATTGTGGTAGATGGCAATGACAGTCACCACAGTGGGCAAGAGAGCACTTGCATCTCATACCAGGAGCCCAGAGTCAGAGGACGGACAGGTGTCCACTTGCTTGGTTCATTTTAAGCTTTGCTGAGAACCTAGGAATCTCCCACCAGGCCCCACTTGCCCATGATTCCACCATTTCCAACCACACCACCCGCAGGACCAAGCTCTTAATCACAGTGGATCACCGGGGACCATAAACTGTATTCAAACCATATCAGATCCCTGTGATTTCTTGCTTGGGTTACTACAATGGTCTCCCAACTCGCTTTCATACCTTTCATATTCTCTACCTGTTTAGCCAGTGTGATTGTCCTAAAACATAAACTTGACTTGTTCCTGCCTGCCTGAAACTCTTCGGTGGTCTGCACTCAGGTAGTGACGCAACCTCTCTACAGTATTCAGCACCACCTTTTACTTTGTCATCTACTGCCCCAATCCAAAGTGTGGTCACACTAAGCTGCTTTTATATTTTCCCGCCGTCTTCTCACCCCATGACCTTTACTCAGCCTTTCCTTCACACCTGTCTTCCCTTCACTCCCTAACTCCTAGGGACTCAGCTCAGATCACCACCCTGGCCTAACTCCCTGCTCCCACCCTTCATTTCCCAACAGGCCACAATAAGGGCTTCTCTTACACCGAGCTGACCGAGTATGCTCTACTACAGTGGTTCTCTAATGGTGGCCTTTTTCCATATGTAGTTGAGTTCTCCCAGTGAGTCAGATGCCTGTGACCACCAGAGACCTCTCTGCACAGCCATTTTATACATGCTTGTCTTTTCAGGTGTGGTAGCTTTGAGAGGGTTAGAAAAATCACAGCATTTTCACCTGCTGCTACATGGATTGGCATCTGATAGGTAAAAAAATTGTAAGAGGAAAGAGGGAAAATAAAAGAGGGAGAGAAGGGAGGAATGGAGAGGCACAGCCTTGGGAAGACGTAAGAGTTCTTTTGTCCAGCACTAGATGAGATCTCTGAAGCCCAGGAGTGCAGGACATGCCTTTTAAGGGAGGGAGCTGCGCCAGGCACTCGGGTCTTCAGAGGCACCAGCCAACTCTCTCTCATTCTTGAGGTACAGGCAGAACTGAAAGAGAAAGGAATCAAAGAGGGACCTATAAAAAGAAGCTGCCTGTAAGCCTGAGCCATGCAGAGAGAAGGCACCACAGGTGCCTCAGCGCCCCATGGATATGGGAAGGAGGTGGGAGGCAGGCAGGAGCAGAAGGAACTCGGGAGCCTCGCGGGGCTTTGCCCTTTTCTGGGTGGATGCTCCCTGAAAGGCATTTCCCAGTCCCAGACATGTTGAGGACTGGGGGCATGACTCGCCCTCTACATCCCAGTCCACAGCTGGCTGGCCAAGGGGCAGGCAGTGATCCTAAGGAAGCTCATCTCAGGTGATTGGTAACTTATGACCTGTGTCACCTGCTGGATAAGGTGGGCTGGGTCAATCTGACTCGTTTTTCAGAAAAAAAAAAAAAAGAGCAAAAGATTGGGATAGTGCCCTGTGCCCTGTGCCATGTGGGATAGAGCAGGAATGTGTGCTGATGGGCAGGGAGGTTCTGCTGGGCCATGTGCCACTGGGGGGATGGAGACTGGGGACCTGGGGCTGGAAGAGCAAGACTAGGGGACAGATGCAAAAGGAGGTAGAGGGACACCCTAGGTCCACTCACATGGCTATTCCTCCATTGCCCTCATTCCCAGGAGACCCACCATACATAGAATCCTGAGCCCTCCCTCTTGTACACCCAATAGACCTTTCTTTATTAAGCTTTTGTGAGTGTCCCACTCTTATGTGAATTACTTAAAAATGAAGAATAGGAATTTCACATTGCAACCTATGTACTACTATTCAGGAATCCAAGGATAATGAGTTGAATTCTTTGTCCAGGCCACCCAGTGTTATAGTCCAAGGTCCAAGGTCCCAATCACAGCCTTCTGCAAGACAGCCCTTCCATTACAGAGCACAAAAGGACAACCCTTCCCTGTCTAAGCTTACCGTAAGTCATTCTGTATCTAGGTGAAGCCCACAGTATGTTGTGAAGCCCTCACGGCATCTTATTACTATTCCATGGGTACTGAAGCCTTATCCATGAGATCTGGCTTTGCAAATGGGAGCTGTTGACTACACAGCTCATTTCTCTGTGGATTTTAACTGGACTGCACTGGCCAGGGAGCATAGGTGATGCCCTCAGTCAAGGAAGAGCAATTGCTACAAGCAGCAGATAGTTGCTGAGCCCAAAAGTAATTCCATTTTAGCTTGCTTGTTTAGATAGAAGAATTGGCAGGTGTAAGTGTTGATTCAGTTTGGCTTTCTGAAATAAAAGATTCTGGGAAGTGAAATGTATTTGTGATATATAAGGGTACTTGTATCTATTAGTGCCCATATCCCAATATTTTTGGTCTAATTTCAGTTAATAGCAGTTAACATTTACTGTATGTTTACTCTGCACAAGGAACTTTTAATTAATAATCACATTTAATCTTTACAGTAACCCTATGAGACAAGTTGATTATTATGGAAACTATAATAATGGCTGCATGGGGAACTTCATGTAACTTACTGAAAATGTGTGGCCAGGAAGTAGCCATGCCAGGTCCCATCTCAGGTCCCTCTGCCTCCCAACCTTTGAGCCCGATGGCCCCACAGAAGGTTAGCTAACCAAGCAGATGATTGCTTGCTTGTTTGAGGAACAGACACGAGAGATAATTTAGAAATTTGTAATTGCTCATCCCTGCTGGGGGACATTAGCTAGACATTAGCTGTAATGTGAATCATGACACTTGTTTCTGGTTGAATTATTACCTGTGCACAATGGTGCTCACCAGCCTGCCAGCTTGGTTTAGAAAATCCTGGGAAAAGATGATGCCCAACTCCTCCACTTGCTACCCACTGCTGATGGCTCATCCAGGGAGCCAAGGTCTCCATCCACTCTTTATTGTTAGCGGGCAGTCTCTGGCCTCCATCCTGCATCTGGGACAGTGTTACAGATATCGGTGTATCCCAGCCCGTGGACTCTACAGCAGTCAGCTCACAGGGGCTCTCACACGGACATCCCCAAGTTGGGATGGAAGGCTTCCTTAGCGTCCCCATCCTGGGCAAGGTCCCTGGGGAGCAGCAGGTAAACTCTGGAAGCTTCCCTCATCTTTGCATTTGCTGCTCTGTGGGAAACCAAAGACACGCATGCGCGGTCATGTCCACACCTCCAGCTGGGAGGGGACCAGACTCCTAGCTAGATCCAGGGAACTGTTGTGGAGGCAGAGAGCCCTGCTAATGCCACCCGTCACTGCCTTGCAAGTCGCTGCCTCTTCTTTAGGGTCAAAAAGAAGGACAAGGTGTGGAGAAAGAGCTCAGCGGTGGCTCCCACGCCACTCCCGGGGCCATGGCTAGCCCAGTGCCTGTCTCTAAACAGTTGTGTACAGAAATCCACCAGGTCTCCATTTCCATTGTGATATCTGAGGGGAAAAGCACCGTTCTTTATTTTAAAGCACATGAAGCACTCTTCCTCTATTAAAAATAAAACTCAGCTTCCAACGCATCTGTCAGAACCAAGAAAATTTTTTTCCTTTCTTTCTCCCTCCCTCCTTCCCTTCTTTTCTCCTTTCCTCCTCTTTCCTTTCCTTGATCTTGCTCTGTTGCCTTGAATTCCTGGGCTGCAGTGATCCTCCTGCCGCAGTCGGCTGAGCAGCCAGGACTGTCGGTGTGCGCCACTACACTCCTCCCTGGGGAGGATTTTCTTCACTCCTGGACCTGCTCCACACTTTGTCCCGCTGTCCTCTTTAGCAGCCCTTCAGAGCCCAGCCAGGCCACGCCCGCTTCCATCTACCTGGAGGTCACCTGACCTCCCGGCGTGCTCCCCAGCAGGGCACAGTCCATTCGTGTATGGTGTGTAGCGCGGGCCCCACGCGCTGCAAGTCACTGGAGAGCGCAGAGGAGAGAAGGGCGCGGCGGAGCTGGCCAGCGGAAGCTGCGGAGGCGCTTTAGGGGCACCCCACACTCTCCAGCCAGGGCTTCTGCTTTTCGTTTGACTCTTGATCGTATTCCCAAGCGTTGTAGAATTACATTTCCTTTTGTAAAAATTATCATTTTTGTCCTTCTTATGTGACACCTGTGAAGAACATCCCAAGGGCACCCGGTGAAGACGATGGACCAAGCAGAGGCAGCGGGCTCCGCCCTAGCCGGCCTGACGGCTCCCAGGATGCCCTGCCCACGCCCTGGGAAGGTGGAGCGGCTCCTCGGGCCCACAGGGCTCAGGGCCTGCGGGAGTAGACTCCGCCCCCTTTACTGGAGGGACCTCCTTCTGGGCCGCCAGCCTTCCAGGCGCCCACGCTCCCCCAGCCACACCCCAAACTTGCTGATTGACCCCTGAACTGCGCAGGGCTCAGCTCACTAGTGAGGGGGTGCTGATCCTTTCCTATTCTTGGCACGCGACTGGCCGAAGAGTTACCCTCTACCCCAACCTGTTGCCTAACCCAGCAACCCTGCAGGCCGGTTCCAGGGCCACCAGCGTGAGCCTCGCTGAGGGGTATGGGCTGCTTACCTGCAGGACTGAGCCACTCCTGCACCCCTGAGAGCTGGCTGCTAAGCCAGAGAAGGGTCAAGAGGGTGAGTTGCCCTAATAAAAATAGTCAAGGCTGGGCGCAGTGGGCTGGCTTGGTAAAGATGGATCAAACCTGCGGGCGGAGGTTTGTCATCCTAGCAGGCTGGGAGGCTGAGGCAGGAGAATCGCGTATTCGAGCCCAGACTGAAAGACTTAGCGAGATTCTGTTTCAAAATAAAATGTCGAAAGAGGGTGGAGCTGAGGATGTATTTTGGTACAAAGTTCCTGGATTCAGACTCCATTACCAAATCAAAACCAAACCACAAATGACAACAAAAGCCTGGAACATTTTGTTGGTGTGCTACGTGAGCCTTAGAGCGTCTCTCCTTAGCCCCACCTCTGGCTCAGCCAGGGTGCTCCCAGGAGCTGGACTACTGGCATTCAGAAGGTACCTGCTGATGAAGTAGGGCCGGGTCTGTGTGGGAGCACGGAGGAGCGGGCAGGAGGCTGTAGGGAAAAGAGGCGGTTTTCCTACAAAACTGCATTCTGTGAGACTTTGCAGTGGCGAGCTTAGAGAACAAAGACTCGGTGTGGGAAGGGGTTGGGGGACATGTGCCCCCCCCCCCCGCCTTCGGTGCCAGTTCCCTCCCTCTCCCACCATTTTATCTTCTCCACTCACTTCTTTTCACTACTCAGACAGACAGTCTACAAGATCAGGATCATATTTTTTGGCAGTTAACCTCACTATCCAGCATAGTACAGTGATGTGCGAAGTGCTGAATACTTTTTTGGTTGAATAAGAAAAAAAGCACATAAATAAATGAAGGAAGAAAGGTAATTCACTGGGTCCAAGATTTGTCTGTCTTTACGTTCTAAGTACAAAAAAAATCTATACATACTTCTTTATCAAAACCTTTTTTTTTTTTTTTTTTTTTTTTTTGAGGGACTGGGGATTTCAGGCCCTTGTGTTTGCCAGGCAAGTGCTTATTCTACTGAGCTATCTCCCCAGGTATATAGTGTTTTTATTTAGTGCCCACTCTGTCCTTTCTGTAATTGGGGGTTCACTAGCCCTGTGGGAACTTTGCAGCTGGGATCATTCCCAAATTGAATCGCTGTTTTGAAATTCAATTCCTAGAATCCCACTGGCCGTATAAATAGGGAACGGGAAAGAGACACTCCTCCTAACCAGCACCTGCCTAGGATTTTGCCCCCTACAGTGAAATATATTCAGAAATGATGAGATGTCAATAGATTTCTAAGTTTTCACATATCTGTGTGAAAATCCAAACTCTAGACCACATCTTCCTGTCTGTCCAAACAGGTAATTATACTTGGTGTATTAAAGTCTTGTATCTTTGACCTATCTGGTGCACAAAAAAAGTTTAACCTTTAAACCAAGTCATGTACACCATTTTACTCCTAGAAAGATGAATTTATGTTACTCTGTCAAATCAGTATCAACCTGACCTTTAAACACATCAGTGTTTCTTGGGAAAATATTATGGCTGAGATACCTACTGCGGTAAACAATATGAGCTGCGCCTAGCCTGGGCTGAGCCGTGCTGTGCGGTAGCTTATCAGAAGAAGGAGTTGGAAGTCAGCAGGGACCAGAGTCCTTCTGACAAACTCTACAGGATATAAAGAACAATGTAAATGCACCAGAGTTGGCAGATATATTCCTACATTACTGTTCCAGAGATAACAGCTAAGGTGAATCATTTCCCACCACCTACTATTCCAGATTATTTCAAATTCTGAAGGGACCCTATTTATTTCATTGGTAGCTAGCAATTTACTTAGCTGAAGATCATTATATTTATATGTGTGTGAAATCCTCACAATAATTACACATTTGAGCTGTCTCAGATGTGCTATACGTATTCTCATTAGTCATATACTTGCAAGGATATTATCACATTTTTTCCTAGCAACCTTCACAACATACATATAAAGCACCCAACTGAATGTGAACTTTGATTCTGCTGCTTTTCTTACGTATCAGATTTATCAAACAGCAGGGTGACCTGCATTCACATGCAAATACTTACAGGATGCTGGGAAATTGTCTTAATTTCTTTTTTCTCTTGATAACTTCAGTACCGCAGCCCTGAAAGTTATTGTATTGGGCAGCAGGGAGAACAGACCTAGCTGAGATCTGAAATTACTTTAGGAGCTTACTGAAAAGTTCCATAATGGGAAATATTTATAAGCAGTATGCCTCCTTCCAAACCATAAAATCATTGAAGGATAATACAAGGCATTTGCAATTTCCAGCATTCTCAAGCAAGTGTCCCCACGCTGAAACCTGGACAATATTCAAGAGGCCGATTGGTTTATCTGAAAGGTCTTTTTTATAGTTTTAAACCCAGAGATTAGAAATGGGAACAGCTTGATTTTCCTCATTTCTGTCTTGCCCATGTTTAGTCTGAAAAAGTGTACTGCTATTACACACATGCTGATTCTCAGAACATCTCCAACCTTGACAACAAAGAATAATTTTCCCTCCTAAGCATTGATTCCAAGAGAACATGAGGATTACTCATGTGTCCAAGGATTTACAGGAGCTCTAAGCTCAGAATTGGAAGGTTTATATTGCACTTATCATGGTTTACCAGGATGCATTTGGTGTGGTTGTTGGCTTCACATGTGTCTTCCTGGCTCTGTGGCAAACCCCATGTGTATGTGCAGTGGCTCTGTTTATGTGGTCTCCATCTTCCAGCAGTTGGTATAGTGCCTGCTCCGTAATAGGTAGCCCATAAATATTCACTGAACAAGAAAATGGCTGAGCGATTTATCTGAACCAGCCCCATGTGTTTGCCTCCAACCTCGGCTCAAATTCCTGCTTGGCTTGGCTGAGGCTAAGAAGTCATATGCTATTATGGCTAGGTCTACAGTGTCCCCCCAAATTCTGATGTGCTCCAAGGTAGGGCTGATGTATCATGGGGGCCCTAGCATCAGGGGTGCATTCGTCCATCAGTGAGTTCACACACGGGTCACTGGGACAAGCTAGAAGGGTGCATCCCCTCTCCAGCTCTTCCGTTTTCTTTCAGAGCCACGACAGTATGTATAGCTTTCCTGAGTGGCAGGCCCTTCAACAGTGCCCTTCCCTTTCCTGTTTTGGAGCCAGCGTACCTTGGAATTTTAGAAACATGCACCCAGGTAAACCTTGCTCCCTTGAGGCTGTAGCTTTTGGGTATTTTGGGTTGATGAGAAAGTAACAAAGACACATGATTTCGCATATGTGGTTGAAGTGAGAAATCCAATCTCTTAGACCCTTCAGATATCATCACCTTCTTCTTCCATTCCTGAAATATTGCTTTAATGAGCACCTACTAGGTGCTAGAAACTCTGCCAGCCATAGGAGTAGCAGTGGTGAACAGATCGTACAGATGTATTCTAAGAGGAAAACACATTTGACAAGAACTCACAAGAAGGGATATTCTGAAACAGGAAAATAAAAAGCAAGTACACCCTGCACGGTAAAGAGAGGGGAGAGCGTTACTCCTACTGTTACTCTGCATAACCAAATTCTTCTGTGCTAGGTGGCTGAGAAGGACCTGCAGTGGAGTGGTGCAAATATCTGTATCTCTGTGCTATGGGCTTTCATCAGACCTATACATTTGTCCCCAACTCATTAAACTCTACTTGTAAGAGAAGCAAATTTCATTAAACAAAAATAGTACCTTAACCGACTGAATGTAAACTAAACAGGCACAAAGCTGAACATAATGAGTGCTGTTTGGACCCAGATGAGGATTGGGGGTTTGGGATGGACATGGTGCGGTCCTTTGCCTCTCTCCATGAGATAAGCACTTCAGCTGGGAAGCCCACAGGCTTACTGAGGGCTGCAGCTCGCAGGGGTCACCCAGATGTCTAGTGCCTGGGTGCTGTGCTTAGGTGACCAGGAGGTTAGAATCCTCCTGGTCACCTCCATTTCAGCCTTTTCTTTCAGTAAATCCTTCCTGTTTGTCTGCTAGGATCAAGAACTACTGTGGACACCAAGGATACATTAATATAATAAGCAAATATCCCTGTGCTGTTGGTGAAGGAAGACATAATAAACAATAAACATAATTAATAGGTAAGGGAATGGTATTAGGGGGAATGGGGAAGCAGTAAGGAAGATTCTCAGTGCATGGCGCTTCCTGGAGTTGAGCAGTTGATGGCCTTCATGTTTCATTTTGCCAATTCGGAGATGCAACAAGCTTGTTCCTGGTTGCTAGTGAGTCAAAGTCTCTTCTGATAAATAACAGAGACTGCTAGGTGGTCACCCAACATGGTTCCTTTCTCTCTGCACAGTTTGACTGCATTTCCCAGCCTTCCCTGTGGTTAGCTATGGTCTTGAATAGTTGTGAAGGAAATGCACCAAGCCCAGGCCCATACCCTACGACATCCCCTGCAGGATTCACCACCCTTTTTCATTCCTCAATTCCCCAATTCTTGGGGCAGCTACAGAGTACCATAGAGAAGGTAGCAGGGTCTCTGGTAGCCTGGGATGGAATTTTGAGTCCTGCCTATACATTTGTTGTCTTTATAAAAGCAAGGAATAAATGTCTGATGTGGGAACTACGTGTTATAGTAGCAACTTCATCATAATACGTGTTTATTGGTCATTTGGTCTCTCTCTCTCAAGGACTGCCTGCTAAGACCCTCTGCTACTCTTAGTCTGGATTTTATTTACTTGTTTGTTTGCAGGAGTCCTTCATATCCTTCTACCTGAAAGGTAGGTTCAGCTGCACTTGAGACCTTGTTAGAAATGCAGAGTGTGGGGCCTCATCCAGACCAACAAAATCAAAACTGGCCCTGTAGAAGACCTCCTGGTGGTTCCTGGGAGTCTATGGCTACCTTTGCAATTATTATCTCTATCTTCTGATGTACAGACTATTTTTACGTTTTAGCGTTGGAGTACTTACCAATGTTTTGTTTGGTGGTTTGTCTGTCCTCCTTGTTACTATGCAAATTCCAGGGCTGAGGAGATAGCTCAGCAGTCTAAGCACCTGACTGCCTGCCTGGTACCAAGTTCGATCCCTGGCACAACATGCCTTGCTGGCTCTGGAACCAGGCATAGCAAGACCCTGTATCAAATAAATACATTAGAAAAGAAAGAAATTCCTCTTTCTGAGCCCATACAAACACTGTGCTGTGTTTTCTTCTAAAAGTTCTAGTTTTTCTTTTCATGCTAAAATTTATGTTTGTCCATAGTCTAACAGTAAAGGATTGGGGAGATAGCTCAGTAGAATAAGCACTTATCTGGCAGGCACAGGGTCCTGAGCTCAATCCCCAGTACTGAAAAAAAAAAAAAAAAAAAAGACCTGGTCCTTCAAGGCTCTGAAATCATAATCTAACAGTAATGCTTTCATTTTATTTCTTCATATGGATAATCAATTATCCCAGTGCTCTTCCCTGAATTATCCATCCATTTCTACTGATTTGTAATGTGACCCCTGTTGAAGGCAATATATCAAGTTTTCACACATGTGGTCCGTGCCCCTCACTTCCCTATTTGTATTTCTCAGGTGCACAACTCATTTTGCTGTTTCTGTTTAGCCACACGTTGTGAGCATGTTCCCACCTGATTAGGTATTCTTCCACAATGTACATTGTAATGCCTGCCTAATATTTTGTCACACTTTATTTTTTTAGACAGCTATGTTGTTTTCAGGCTTACTGTATTGTAAATAATGCTGAGGTTAATATCCATCACACAATCTTCACAGACATTCACATTGATTTTCTTAAGATAAGTTCTTTGAGTGAAATTACCAGGTAGGCATATTGTTACAGCATTTGATGGATATGGCCAAATTGCCTTCCAGAAAGATTGTACCAATTTATATTCCCATCTGTTTCCTGCCACTTTCTTCAACATTTTAATACCTCAGCGTGAAAATCTTTGCCAATTTGATAGACACAAATAAATAAATAAATAAAGGCTATCATAGTTCATGAGCTTTTAATTACAATGAAGGCAGACATCTTTGTATTTATGGGCCATTTATGTTTACTTATTTTAATGTGTGCATGATATTATCTTGTTCTAAGCCCATTTTTGGTTAGTGTTTGTGTCTTTATTTTTTGATACAGTTCTTTGCATATGGCAATTATAGCTTTTCCTAATGTCAGTTGACTTGTTGCTGTTGCTGTTTTGCAATTTGCACTCTGCTGTTTGCTGTTCCTGGTAGTGTTTCTAATGCCGAAGATTTTAAAAAATCTTTATTTATTTGGTACAGGGTCTAGCTATGCAGCTCAGACTTGCAGTGATCCTCCTGTCTCAGCCTCCCCAGCGCTGGGATAAGAGGTGTGCATCACCACACCCAGTTTTGGTGACCGACTCAGCTGGGGCTCAGCAGGGCAGGCAGTACTGGGGCTCAAATCCAGGTCCTTGAGCTTGCCAAGTAGGCTCTTAGACTGCCGAGCTATCTTCCCAGCCCTAGGCCTAAGTTTTAGATGCTAACCAACTGCAAACTAGCAGGGTTTTTGTTTAGTATTGTGCTAAAATAAAAAGTAAAGAAGTCCAATCCCCAAATTACTCCTCTACTTTTTCTTTCTCTTCTTTTAGGTCATGTTTCTCATGTATTACCATTGAATTCACTTTTTAGTTGTACTCAGTCCTCAGGTAGCAATTTTTTCCTTTCCTGGCCTGGCCATCCAGGTTCGGTCCCCCTGTGATGCTCGAAGAGCACCAGGTGCCTTCCTGCGCAATGTTTTACAATGACAGTGTTTTCTAAATATGTAATTCTTTGATTCAAGAGTGTGCTATGGTAGTGTAGGAGCCCATGAAGATAGCTGTTGTGCTTCCTCTTCACCACATGCCTGCCATGCTCCAAGTGCCAGCACCTGCACTTGCTCATGTTCATGCAGAGAACCTCCAAATGATATAGGAAGAAATGATCTGATGAGACTGTGCTCTCTGGGACAAGTTCATGTTCTCTAAAACTGAAGAATGGATCTTAGGAACAAATGGAGGTTATGAGCAGGATATATTTATCGGGGGAAGGAAAGGTCCTGTCTGAGAGAGGCACAGGATGGGGGCCCGAACAGGTTGTCCTCAGGAGCTGTCTCTTCCAGAGACTTTTATAAAGGAAAACCATGCAGCCATGCAGTGAGGCGGGTCTAAGGTGGTGGAGAACCTGGGACCTCGCTTTGGTGGACATGAGGTGGGACAAAGCTACGGTCAGCCAGTGAGATTACAAACATTGCTCAGGTAACACTGATTAAATTGGAATCAAATGGGGAAACTAGTCAGGTAGCAAACACCAAGTGGGTATGGACAGGAATACCAGGACAAGGTCTCTTTCTGTTATCTCCTTTAGGGCCAACCCTGTCTGACTACCTATAATATTTGTATCTAACTTAGCTGCCTGCAACAATGTGTTACTACCCAGGTCCACTGAAGATTTTTGTTCCTTTCTCCAAGCCCCTCAGCTATCTCTTTTTGGCTCAGTTAATACATGTATACACACATATGTGCATGTATGTACACACATATACCTGTTGAGTGTTGTACCCTGTGCATCCTCTGCAGCCTTTTGTCGATTTGCAGCGATGCAGAGGCCCGCCGTGGCATACTGACTTTGTCCTCCTCTTACCTGCAGTGGCTCTCTGCATTTTCTAAGCAGGCAAACATAATATCTAGAGGTCACTGAGTCCATCTTACTTTCACTAGCTATGACTCACATCTTTGGTTTACTCGTTGCATTGGCAAAACTTCCAGAACTTGTAGTTCTTTTATAACCCAAAAAAGAAAACTACAAAACCCCCCAAAAGAAGGTGGCTCCATCTAACTTAAATTATAATTTTTCAATTATAAATTTAATAACACCTGGAGGTCTCCTGATCTGAACACAAAGATAATTTAGGTACCTCATCTCAGTATAAAAAACAACCACTATCTGGTTCCCATCAGTAGCTGGTTCTGCTCTCATTTTGTACCAGTGCAGCGAGCCTGTGTTCTGCTTGGAAGCAAGCGTCATACACTCCAGCCAGTAGCTTGAGTGGCACAACAGAGTGCCACCAGGAGAGCTAGGGCCAGTCCCAGCCGTGCCCTGCTGCTTCCGTCGTGCACAAGCCAACATTCCTCTTGGGTCTCATCTCTCCCCTTTCCAGTGGAGGCAACCGCCTCACCTGATGGTGACCCAGGGCTCCAGGCTCCTGCTGCAGTGTGGGTTCTGCCTACCTTCAAAGTCGGCCTATAGGAGAGCAGATCTTTGCTGGACTGTTTGCAAGCCAAGAGAAGACTTACATAAACACTCCCTTGCATCCTGCAACAGTGAGGGTGTTAAAGGATAAACCTTGGAGGATATCCTGTGTTGGCCGCATTGAGCCTGTACAGATCACAGAGACAATAAACAGTAAAGCACTGTAAACCCAGCAAGGGTGTGTGATGCTGGTACAGAACAAAAGCAGCAGGAGGCGCCACCATGAAGTCCACGGAAGCAGAAACAGGACTCAGATCTTCCAAGGCTGTGCACACCCCACCATCCAAGAGCCGTCCCTCGTCCCCCCTCTCCTGGGCACCCCCATGCCAGCTGTGGCACTGCCCTTGCCCCATGTACAACTCTTCACCACCAAGCTCTCTGCCCCTTGAGCACATCCTGCCTCATCATTTTTGTGTTCCCCAAGCACTTCTTAGATGTTCAGGTGATGTCATTTTTGGCTTTTTGAAAAATCATTTTCCTAATTACAAAAATAGACAATGCTCATTTTTAAAAATTTAGAAGCTATAGAAAATACAGGGAAATCTACCATAACCACCTCATCCCGACCACATTTTGACATATTGCATTTCACTCTTTTTTCTTTACTTTTACATATGATCTTATTATATGCATAACCCCCATGCATATGTCATAAAAATTTCCTACTTCATTACATATCCTTCTAAAATGTGATTGTTAGTAGCTACGAAATTTTTCATCTTATACCTAATTTTCTCCATTTTGTCAGATATCTAGCTTTGTTCTTTGAGCTGTTATAAATAACTCTGTAACAGACATCTTTATCCCTAAATCTTTGTCTAAGTTTTGTTTTTTTTTTTTTTTAGTCCCTTGGGATGGAGCCTTATTAGCTCACCAGGTCACTGTTATTAGGTCAAAAGATATGAACTTCTACAGGGGCAGTGATATGTACTCATGGCTCCTTGCAAAAATGCACCAGTTCTGTCTGAATTTATCCATCTCCACAAATCCTTGCCTGCATTAAGTATTTAAATTATAATAATAAAACTCTTTACTCATTTCATAGTGAGAAATGGAAACTCATTGTTGCTTTAATGGGCTTTTCTTTGATCACTAGTGAAGCTGAACATTTTCTCATTTGGTTACTGTCCATTTGTAATTTATCTTTTGTGGATTCACTATTCATTCCTTCTTCTTTTCCTCCCACCTTCTCTCCTGCTTTT
The DNA here is from genome assembly GCA_004027025.1 of Myocastor coypus. NCBI lineage: Eukaryota > Metazoa > Chordata > Mammalia > Rodentia > Myocastoridae > Myocastor > Myocastor coypus. Next base: position 15,683 of record PVJA010007965.1, on the reverse strand, counting down.
CCTCTGATATTCAGTAAAAATATGCTAAGCATCAGTTCGTCAGGCTCTGACCCAGATCCTGCCAGACATAGGTTAGAAATTTAGTCAATGATTCAAAACATACGAAGCCCACACATCACCTAGCAGGCAACAACAATTGTTATAAGGAGGCAACCATATATAGTTTTTTGAACTGTGATAAATTTTATTATTTTACACTTTTTTTGGCGGTGGGGGGCTGGGGTTAGATAGAACTCAGGACCTCATGCATGCTAGACAAATGCTCCACCATTGACCTACATCCCCAGACCTTATCTTAACCATTTCTAAATGTATTTTCTATAGCATTGAATGTGTTCATATTGCTGTACAACTGGGCTCCAGAATATATTAATCTTGTGAAATTGTGACGCTGTCCCAATTAAACCACTACTCTGTATCTCCCTCCCCTAGATCCTATCAACCGCCTATTTCCTACCTCTGTGAATGTGGCTATGCTAGAAAATTTCCATCAGTGGAATTGTTTGGAACTCGTCTTTGCAGTGGCTTATAAAATTTAGCATGGCATCTTCAGAGTTCATTCATGTTGTAATATACGTCAGCATTTGTGTCCTCTTTGGGGCTGAATAGTGTCTTACTATATGTGAAGACCACATTTTCTTTGCCCATTCATCTAACATTTGCTATTCTTGCCTTTGGGCTATTTTTCATAATGTTGATAAAATGGTTGTACAAATCGTTTTCAAATATCTTCAGTACATATATAATTTTTGGTACTGGGCATTGAACTCAGGACCTTGCACTTGTCAGGCAGGTATATATGCTGCTAAGCTATGTCTCCAGCCCTCTTCTGGGTATATATGCAGAATATTTAGGTTAAGTAGAATTACTGAATCACATGACATTTTCTCCTTGGTATTTAAATTTTTTTTAATTTTTTATATCTTAGGGAAGGCTCTACAGGGTGTTCAGGGTCTCACTACTAGATTGAACTCGTAGTGATCCTCCTGTTTACAACTTCCCAAGAGCTGGGATTACAGGCTTGAGCCACCATGCCCCGTCTCAATTTCAGTCTCAGCATGCCCTGGTGGGGCAGGGCTGGCTCTGCAGATCCACGTATTGAACTCCCACCTGCTTGCAGGCCCTTTAATCCACTGAACTATTTGGCTGGCCCTTTCATATGGTATTTTCACTTAATTTTTTGAGCAAACATTGTTTTCCCTAACAGGTGTCTCATTTTATGTTACCACCAGTAGTACAAAGGGCTCAGATTTGTCCAGATCTGGACCAGTTGGCATTTTCTGTGTTTCTTAGCCTGATGGATGTGAGGTGATATTTCATTGTGGTTTTAATTTGCATCTCTGTGATGACTGGTGGGTGACACTGAGCATCTTTTGCATGTGTTGGTTGACCATTTGTCTCTACAACATGTCATCTTTTATATTGCCCTCAATACTATTGTGTGTACCCTAGGGCTACAAGAAGGAATTTGTCTGTGTGAGCTCAAGCATTTTTTTTAAAAGAATTTTTAATTTTATTTATTTTTTTCTTGTTTCAGAACCTTTATTTGTTTATTCACTCATTTTTATGGCCAGCTCAGCCCGCCCTGAGGGCAGGACTGGCACAGCATATGGTGCCGGGGATCAAACTGCAGTCCCTGAAGCGGCCCAAGCTTTCCCAAGCAGGCGCTTTAGACCACTGAGCCATCCCGCCAGGCCCTCAAGCATTTTTTAAAGAAATATTTGTAATCTGAAGCTGAATCAAATCATCCCATAGATTGATATCAAAATGAGTCCTGTGTCAGTCTCTGATTGATCAAATCTGACAATCCCCAGGACTTTAAGGTATGAGGCCCCAAAGGGATCTGATGAGTGGGGCTGAAAGAATTCAGGAAGGGTGAGAAAAGCACTGTATGTTCTTCTAGCTCTTTGTAGCCTTACTCTGAATGTGATATCAGCAAATATGTACCCAGGAATTTAATAGCACATTAAAGAAACGATTGGATGTAAATTATTTTGAATGACTCTATGTAGTTTGAATTCTTTCTCTCTGCTTTGCCTCTCCAGGCATGGGGACATATTAATGAGGGTCATCTTTTCCCCACCTCAGAGCAAACCTTGTATGAGAATTGGTAGGATTGACATTGACATTGATGTTTCCCCGTTGGTATCAATTCTGATGTCTCCACTTGCAGAATTCTCTGAAGCTCTTTTTGATTCTCAGCTGGGCAAACTTTGCAGGCTTCCCATCTGTGAATTGTTACAGGCTCAGAGAGGCAAGTTTATCTCAGTGATTGTAGAAGCAAAAATGCATTCCTGCTGCTGAATCTCTCCATCTATTCCCAGGACCTCCCTGCAGCCCACTGTCAAATAAATCAGGAATTCCCAAAGAAAAGAAAGCAGGCAGACACCCCTGTGAGTTTTGGCAGGATTCTCTTTTGCTGAGCTGGGGCAGGTGCATCTCAGCACTGGGTGAGCCCGTTAGCAAGGGTCTGAACAAAGCCAAAGGATTTGGTTCTCAACACTGTCCCATGAAAGAGGTCATAGGAGCCACAGAAGTCAAGGAGATGGGCTGTTACGGGTCAGGCTGGGTGCTAGGTGGAGGAGCCTGCTTGGCTCCCAAAGTACCCTATGTACTCCATCCAGCTTGTTCATGAGGACTAATTTTAGCTGGGAATAAGGAATGATCCTCCAGATGACCAAATGTTTGTAAGACCTAGAGTTTTGCAGTTTTTAAAAAGGCGATAACATGGCAGCTGAAACCATGTGAATTTTCCTAGAGCATTGTCCAGGGAAATGACAGCCCAGAGGGTTTTAAGAAAGGAGGTGCAGGGGCAGAGGGGCTCAGAGACCACAATTGCCTCCCCAGCAGGCATGCGCATGGGTCTAAGAGCAAGCTGCCCAAGCACCTAGAAAGATAAGGAAGGATGCAAAGGCCTGAGCAGCAAGCCGAGGAGCCATGACTGCAGGGGAGGCCGAGGCGACCTTGGTGTTTAGAAGAGAGCAAACATGAGCGAAAGGCAGTTTCCAGGAGATGTGCCAGACCATCTAGATAGCATCTCTCAGAATCTGGCAAGGGCAGCACCTCTTTCAGAAAGGCCATGTTGACCCCTGGCCCTCACTTGAACACTGGGTGCCTTAGCCACTGTTTCACTCTTGCAGTGACACAAGGGCCATCTGTCCACATCTGAGTTTCCCATCAGGCTTAGCCTGTTGTAAACAGACAGTGGGCCTTATTCAACCCTGTTTCTAAGGTCCAAGCCAGCTGCAATGCCTAGCACAAAAGAGTTGCTCAATTAAACCTTGATGAAAGGAATTGAAAATAAATTTGGATTTTCTCCAAATACTTCTCTCTCTCTCTCTCTCTCTCTCTCTCTGTCTCTTTCTCTCTCTCTCTCTCTCTGTCTCTGTTTATCTTTCTCTGTCTTCTGTCTGTCTCTGTCTATGTCTCTGTGTGTCTCTGTGTCTGTCTGTCTGTCTGCCTGTCTGTCTTTCTCGACAGGAGGCTACTCAAGTGTTTAAATAGCAAATGGAGAGTTATCCAGATTCAATGTAAAATTCAGATTCAATCCATAGATTATCTTGATGTCCTAGCCAAGTTCATGAGCTACTTTAAAATGTCTATTTCCATCTGGGGGTTGGCAGAACTGTGTAGAGTAGAACTGCTCTGATGTTATCTCCTTGAAAAAAGAGACCTTCGGCTGACTTGAAGGTTAAACACTGAGTGCAATTGTTACAAAACGTTGAATTAGTTTTAACAGCTTTATTGGGAAGCACTTTTCATACTATATATGTACAGGAAAAGTGATGTAAATGTGTGACTCGATGTAAACCCGTACCCAGAGCAAGGAACAGTATTGCCAGCGCCCCCATGGGTTCTGCCCTCAGGGTTCCAGTACCTGGCCCATGTACAAGTACTTTGGTCACAGAGAGCCTCCACATAGGACATGTGCCATGTGATGCTACCTCCATTGTGGGTGACGGATTTACTTAACCCAGCTTCCTCAGCTCCCATGATGCCCCTAGGATTACAGATTCTGGTGTAGCAGATGTTGTGGGATGCTGCTTAGACCTCCTTCCATGAAGACTCAGCGCTAACCTATAAGCACTCAGCAAGTAGAAAGAACTGCCTCCACTAGTGTCACAGCTCTTTCTGGGATGCCCTTTTCCAATGGCAGTGCATGGCATGGAGGTCAGGGCACCTGGGACTGGCTCAGGCAGCTCTCAAGGGCCATTTGGGCTGAGAGCTCCCATGGGTCAGCTGCCCGGCTGCCAGCAGCACAGCCCATTTCTCCCTCTGCTCTTTCCCACTCCCTCCTTTACCCTTTTCAGGGTGAGGCTCAGGGTGTTAGCAACGTCACAGTGCATCATCGTTGCCACCCATGGTCTTCACACAGTGCCATGCCATGTACAGAGCACTTCCCCATACACTGTCTTGTTTGCTATCTTCATTGGATTTGATCATTTATTGGTTCACTTGTTTACCCAACCGATGGCACAAGGCACCTGCTCCATGCATCAGTGAAGAGCTAATGAAAAAAGAAGACTTTTGTCTCCCCAACAGAGCTCATAGATTGCTGCAGCAGGCTGGTGTCGAGCCAGAGGATTCTCCTGGGCAATAAGGCCACCCAGATGGTGTAAGAGCTGTGAAGTGGTTAAAGGAGATAACTTCCTTTGCATCTGAGGTGCCCGGATGAACTTGGAACCTGCATACTGCAGCAAGGGGATCAAAAAGGCACTGCTCCAAACCAGAATACAACCATGGGGCCCAATAGCAGCGTCACACTGCATACAGACCATGCTGCCTAAGGCTCTCTTGGTTGTACTGAAGATGGCAGGAAGGTGGACAAGGCCAGTTGATCTGCCTCCTTCCAGGGCTGGCTTCTAGGGACTCCCGCACAGCTGAGCTAGAAAGAGCAGAGGTTGGGGAGGCAGGGAAGGAGTTTCTGGGTGGTACACGGGAGATTCCAACTGAGAGAACTGCATGATCTTGGCAAGCTGCTCCAGGCTCCATTTCAAGCACTGGATTAATTTAAATCCTTCTTTGCTACTTTCCAGAGTCAACAGGATTTTCTGAATTTTGTAGCTGCAGTATGCAAAGATCCTTGAGAGAGTAAGATGAAAAAAATACATGTAAGTGAGATGTTTTCATTTATCTGAATTTAGGGCATATCAGCACTGGGAAAAATATTTTTTTAATGATTAGTTGTGGGGCCAAACATATCTCCACAAAAGAACAATGAATGTCAGTTTGTACTTTAGGATGTTGCAAAGATGAAAAAATACCTTGGCTATTTATCAAATTAATCACCCTATAAGCTGAAGACAAATGGGATTCCTAGGGCAATATTCAGCTAGTAATTTAATGCCCAAGTTTTTTCTGATCAATAAACCATTGGCCTGTTAGAATATTTAAGTCATGCTTAAAGTCATTCAGAAAAAAAAATCTATTAACTTAAGTTCTTTGAAAGCATGTCTTTAATTTAAAATGTCATTTTCTATTTAAGTATTGCATTTTACATTATGCTAAAACATCCTGAATGTAATTTTATTTAAAATGATTTTTAAAATATTTTGAATCAAAAAGATCACAAGTTATTGTATTTTATCCAACAGAAATTCAGTGTGCCACCATTCTGGGGAATGATACGTTGTGTTTTCAAGAAATGGCACAGATGTGTGTGAGGCTGTGGACACCAAGGATAAACCATAGTCCTTGCATGTATAGGAATCAGCTCAGGGAAGTGCAGGGCACAGAGGAGGCCACCACCAGTCTCCCCCTGGGATTTAGGAAGGGGCCAGGTGCTGACTGCTAGAATGTTATAGTCCCAAGACACTCTTTGAAGATTATCCCAGTGAACAATTAAGAGACTTGTCCAGGATAAGCCAAGTGACTTTAAGACTGGGGTCCTGATTTATTGCTTGTCCAAATTTAGTATGCTTACACTCATGGGTTAAACATTATGCAATTTATTGGTGATTTTTTCAAAAAGCGTATAATAAAATGTATTTGAGATCATGTTATGATAAGAAACATTTGGCCCGTCAAAGGGGAAAGAAAATACAAGTGTGCTATTGTGGAACTCTCCCTGTTAAAAACATCTGACTTTGTGTGCTCATCTTGGGAGGGAGCAAAGCTTTAAAGAGTTCCATTTGGTGTCACTGTGTAAGCCAGGCCTGCTTAATGCAAGCAGGCTGCAGAACGTGCATGTTCTGTCAGAAATGATTTCCAGCCCAGCACCTCAGACATGGAAACACGGTTAATGTCCCACTACATCTTATTTGCTCCTGTGGCCTCTTGGAGGGGGGGTTGTGACAGTTGTGCAAAATCTTCCTAGAGTCACAGTGCAGTGAACCTTCAAAGAGAAGAACAAAAATGAGCCACTTTGGATGTTTTTTTTTTTTTTGGCATGTTGGTCTCTAGTGGCACCCAACAGGAAAATGGTATGGGAAGGCTTCATTTGTCTGAATTTCCTTCTTAATGATAGCAGTTAAATCTTCAGATGCAGTAGAAAGTGTGAAAGGAGCATCCATTCTGGAGGAATCTTCTAGAAGACCTTGGAGAAGTTGTGTATTTGTACATAGCTGCTAAAGGAGACACAACATGTGTCTAACCACCTTATCTTCATAACTGAAAAAGTTTTTGTCCAACTGAATAGGGTGGTACAAAACAATAATAGTTAACTTTCTCCCAAGGGTATGCTGTGTCTCAGATGCTAAAGACATTCTGCAGGTGATATGTGGCCTCAGGGAAAACAGGGGCTGTGGGTCAGAGAATGAAACACTTATTCCACATGGGGCTTGATGATTTACATCCATTATCTTATGCCATTCCCACAGTTCCCTTTTGGAAAAAAATGCAAGTAGGATCCCCATTTTACAGAAAGGAAAGCTGAAGTTAAGAGCAGCCATTGAGGTGCCCAAATGCACATGATTTATACTCAGACTCTTCACCACTGAGCTCTGTGCCTTTGCTCTACTGCTGGGGGCTGGTACAGGTCACTCCTGGAGTCTCCGGCTCTGCCTGTACCACCACTCTGTAAACTGAGCCTCAGAGAGCTGCACTGCTCAGTCATAAAAGCAGGACCACAGTGTGCCTTGCCCTGAGCTAGAATAGCTGAAGTCTCTAGGCAACATTTTGGGGAAACCCCAACTTGTAGTGAGAAAATCCCAGGTTCTGAGAAGCTTGTTTCTTCATCTTTCTTAGAGAAATGGAGGCGACTTTAAATTATCCAACAAATTAGTTCATTTTAATGTCAGAATGCATGGGGAGGGGGGTTCTGAGGTGAAAGAAAAATAAGTGTAATTGCTTCTTTTTTCAAAATCACATATTACTTTGTTCATTATGAAATAATGAAGCATTATTTAATCCCATTATGAAGTAAATGAGATTGAGTAAATAGCACATCTGCATTCATGCGGTGACACAAAGTCAGGAAATGTTTATCCCACTGACATTTAAAAATAGCAGCTCAATTTTTCTTAGTAATGAAATTGTAGGTGTTTTCATTATAAGAATATATTTTATAATAAATACAAATATAGCTTTGTTAAATTAACTGTTAGGGAACTCTCTCACTGAAGGCTTTCTCCTAGCTGCTTGGACTTTGAAATGTCAGTTCATTTCTTCAAAACCAACGCCTACCTGTGCACAATAATGAAACTGAAACAAAACCACTGAAGGTTTAAAAAAATGAACAAAATTCTGGGAGTCTGGGGTTAAGCCCAGGGAACCCTCTTCTAGTATGTACACCTGCCCTCTTGTGGCACGCGTCTGTACAGTCACCATGTTCTTTCAAGACTGAGAAGCAGAGTATCTCAACCAAACTTGTTAACTGGCTGTCCCTACAGCTAACCACACAGCTTTGTCCCTAAATAGACCTGATTCTTTTCAACAACCATTTGCTAGATGCTTCCTCTACTGGGCGTTACAGTCCTCAAGGCTCTTGATCGCTTGGGTGACAGCAGTACTGGAGCAAAACTCACTCTCTGGCACTTTATTATTTATTTTCTCCCAGGCACTAGGGCTATATACCAAGTTACTATAGGACTTACTGGTACAAAACCACCCTTGGACAAGTGAGGAATTTAGACAGGAGGTAGTTTGTCTGGGACGTCAGGTGAAAGACTCAAAGGTTGGGCCTGGATACGTCTGCATGTTTGTTCTCCAAGGCCCACTGACTGGAGTTGGCTATAGTTTGGGGTGCTCTATGGAAGCTTCTCTGGACTTCCATAGAGCAGTGACTGCTTCCCAAGGCTAAGATTTGGGAGAAGAAGGGGATGCCGGTTTCTACTCTTACCTTTTTTTTTTTTTTTTGTCTTACAGTGCTGGGCATTGAACCGATGGCCTTTGCACTGAGCTACAGTACCCCTTTTGGAGACAGGGTGTGCCTAAATTGATTAAGTTGTCCAACTTGGACTTACAGTCCTTCTATCCTAATCTCCCAGAGTACTGTGATTACAGGCATGTGCCTCCATACCTCGCTTCTACCCATTTTTGTAATCTGGTATCAGAAGTTAGATGTGCAGTACATGTTGCACATATGTATCAAAATATCACACTGTAATTATGTGCCACTATTCTATGTTATTTAAAAAGTAAATGGAAGAATATGGGCATAAATTCTATACAAACGCTACGGTTTTTATATGAGGAACTTGCACATGCATGGATTTTTGTATCCACATGGATTCTGTAAATGGATCCCTTGTGGATACTGAGGAATGCAAAAACCAAAACTTACACAAGTTATTTTTAGAAATAAGCCTTCATTGTATAGAATGGAGAAATATACAACTTAGGTCCACTTGGGCTGCATGGTAGCCTTTGGTCTCATGTCTGAAGGAATCTGTGGATTATGATTCTACTTCTATGCCTTAAATGACTTTCTGCGCAGTGGGTGAACTATGTGATTCTTGCTTGCCTCTACATCTTCCCATCCAGATTTCAAATAAAATCTGAATGACCTAGCCAAAAACGTAACATACACTCATCCACTTCTGTAATGTTGATCACAGAAGGCCAGCTGCCGTTGGATGTGGGAGGAACCGCCCTAAGGCATGAACTCGGAGGCCCTGGGTCACTGAGGACTGTCTGCCACGCGCTGCAATAACGAACAGGAATCGCACAGCAGAGACTGGCACCCAGTCCTAACGTGCCCTCCATGCAGCTGTGGGTCTGCTGGGGGCGCGGGTTGAAGAATCTCTCTGGGCATGGTGACTCCTGGAGGAGCAGCACATGACAGAGGGAAGCCTGAGGTGAGAAAGGACTCAGACAGTAGAATAGGAACAGAAATTATGAAAGACATTTCTCAGGAAAATGGAAGGATAGGGAGGACGCCCAGGTTTTTGGCCTTTATAGTGCCATGGATAATGGACCCTTTGGCCTTTCTTTCTCTCTCTCTCTCTCTCTGTCTCTCTTTCTCTCTCTCTCTCTCTCTCTCTCTCTCTCTCTCTCTCTCTCTCTCTCTCTCTCTCTCTCTCTCTCTCTCCCTCGTTCCTCAATTTTTCAGTACCGGGATTGAACTTGGGACCTAGTGCTTGCCAGACAAGCGCTTATTCTACTAAGCTATCTCCCCAGCCCCATAATGGACCCTTTGGAGAAGGACAAGCTGGTCGGGAGAGAGCTTGAGCCACATTTGGACTGACTAAGTTCCCTCTCTCCACCCACCCCCGATCTGGCTAAGTTCTTGAGTTTATGAGATTCAGGGGCCAGGTTCAGGAGAACTCAAAGCGAACCCTATGCCAGGACATCAACCTTGTGATGTCACTTTGGTATGCCTGTGTGTTTCCTAGCTGTTGGAATGCACAGTCCTGGAGGGAAAGAGTCTTTCTCTGTCTTGCCTGGCACCTTGTAAGACTTTGCTGTCAACAGCCCACACAATGTAAGGGAGGAGAAGGCGGAGGAGGGAAGGAAAGGGGGAGGCTCAGGAGCACAGCGCTGAGGATTGCCATCTTAGGGATGGTTGGAAATAGAAGCCGGGGAGGTTACGGGGCTGAACCAAAAGGAAAGAATAGTCATGCAGCCTAGCAGGGCCGTTTGTGAGCAAGTGCCAGGCTGGGTCAGAACTGGCTCTGTCCACGTATGTGCAGTGGGCAGTTGTGTGACTATTCCAGCTGTGCCTCCCAGGCCATTTTCTTGCTAAAGCTGGGAGCTGTGTGCACAATTTCCTGTCTCTCTTTCGATTTTGTTTCTATAGAGGAAACATTTGTTGAGCATTATTGATTACCTGAAAGAATTCAATGGGTGGAAAGACTTAATGCTTTAAAAAATGTAATTAATTGATTAATTTGGCAGAGCTAAGGACAGAACACAAAGAATACTGAGTTATATTTCCAACTCTTTAAAATTTCATTTTGAGACAGATTATCACTAATTTTCCCAGACTGTGCTTGAACTTTCGATGCTCCTGCCTCAGCCTCCTGAATAGCTGACATACGTTGTGGCACCCTGATGAAGGCTTATTTTTTAAATATTGGTGGCAACTTTGGTTTGTTTTTGAAGTGGTACCAGGAATTGAACTCATAACCTTACATTTGCCAGGCAGGTAATGTGCCTCTGAGCTATATCCCTAGCTACAACTATGGACCACTCTGCAGATGAAAACTAAGGAATTTGGCCTTGAGATGCTTTACTGAATTTTCAGGCTTTAGCTGATTTGCTTAACTTCGGAAGTCTGAGTGATGCTTTTGTTTTGAGCATCTGCTAAACAATTAGCTAATTGTTTTTCCCAATTGATTCTTTTTATTAGTACATGTTTGTTGTATATAGTGTTTGTGTTCCAAGCTCTCATTTCTTCATCCCAATTTCCTTCCCTCGCTCCTCCCTCCATCCACCTCTTGACCAGCTTCCTATTATTAGTATTATTATTTTTGGTAAATGCTTGCAGGTACATAATAGTTATATCCTCAGGTGGAGTCACAACATGTACTCAGCACATTCTAATTCCTTCTTTGATGCTTTAAAACTGTCTTGTAGCAAAGCCGAGATAGCTGTAGAAAATTTAGAGAACAGGGCAATCTCCTCAAATCCTGTTCCTAGCCCAACAGTTCTAGTACACTCACAGTCCTTTCTCATAAGCAGATGGCTTTTTAGCAGTAAACTCAGTGTACCTCGTATCCTGCTTTTTTTCACTTCACATTATCTGATTCTTTTTTATGAGCAATGAAATTTGATACAAGGTGCTGCTCCTATGATATTTTGAAAGACGGTTGTTAGGAGGATTGGTGAGTACTTTCTAAGCCCCATCAACTTCAGGGAATCAGGAAATTAAACTTTTTATTTATTGGTCTTTGACTTTCCCATAAATGGACACAGTTCCACCTTGTTTGACTGCGCTGTAAAAGCAGACATGGGCTGGGGGAACAAAGGCATGCCGATGAGTACTTGGGCACCGGGAGGGAGGCGAGGCTGCTGAGCTTTATGGGGCCATTCGCAGCCACTGCAGCCTGGCGAGTGCAAGGGTGCTTGTTCCTCAGGCTTAGATTCCTCAGTTCTGTGATTCATAAAGCATTACCTTACGCCTATTTTATCTTGTTTTGTCCAAATGTTTAAAAACAATGAGCTGATCTTTGCACAGTCGTTTAAGGGAAAGGAGAGGGGAAGGTTGTTCCTTGTGTGACTTTAATAATGTGTTCTGTAAATCTGATTAATATGTGTAGCACTCGAGTGCTCGAGGACTTAAAAACAGAACATGACGATACAGAGTCAGGGGAAACCTTTCCTAGATTTATGCTGCACAGAGGAGACTGCTCTGGCCTCATTTGCCTCCACAGCACATTTTGTGGCATTCCTGGGCTGCAGGTTGTTGTGGCTAGTGGCTCAGCAAACCCGCTGGGGCTGCTAGTCCTGACCAGTCATGAGGAAACAGTACTTGCTTTGGGCACTTCAGCTTGTGAAATGCATCCCTTTGTATACTCAGTTCAGAGTACAATTGTTATGTTCCCTACCTGTGATCACAGCTATTAAAGAAATAACTGAAGGGAATCTATCCCCAGAGCAGAAACATTGCAGAGTTCTGCCCTACAAATACCACCTTAGTAAGATGCTGTCACTTTTGCAGACACATCTTCACATAGTGCTGCAGGTTTGTAAAGCAAAATGATAGTGCTGCTTGCTAGAATGGGTAACATACACTTTGTTAAAAGTCAGAAGGCTAGAAATGCTGAGGGCTGCAAACGCAAGCTTAGTGATTGGCTGACATGGAAACACACACCTGATGTTAATGCAGTGAGTTGTTACTGGGAAAGAACTGCCAGGAGAATGGGGAAATGGGGCAGTGGAGAGGGACAGCAAGCAAAGCTCTGTGGCAAGCTGTAAGTGGAAGGGATGGAGGGCGAACCCTGTCCTCAAGGCTCTTGGAGCCTTCAGAAAGGTGAAGTCTGTGTAAATACCTGACTTGTGAGCTGAGCTTGCTTTGGCCAGGGAGGGAGTTCAGAAGGGAGGCGATGCTACGTGAGCTGGGAGCAGGATGGGATGGCCAAGAACTTGGTCATCAGCAAGGTCACATCAGACTCACTGACAATCTGATATGCCTGGGCTCTCCAGGAATCAGTGGAACCTACTGTTGGTGTGTCATGGTTTGTGTCTAGTAGTCTCCCCAAAGCCTCATGCAGGCATGAGGCAGATTTCTAGAGTTTGTGATTAACTCATGATCCACTGAGATTATGGGCATGAGTGTTGCTGGCATTATGTTGTTGTGTGAGTGCCGCACCCAGCCTGGGGCCAATAGCCTGAATGCAGCATACAGGAGACAGACCTGGTCTCGGCAGCCGGTGTTGCTGCTGCTCCTCCCTTGCTGTCTTGCTCTTTGCCACCATCATGAAAGGTGACTCTCTTTCATGTGCCACTCTACCTTGGAGCCAGCAGAGTATGGACTGAACCCTCCACCGACTGTGAGCTAAATAAACCATTCTTTCCTTCATTTGTGGTGTCAGGTGTTTGTCCCAGCAATGAGAGAAGAGTAACAGAGACATGGTACACAGATATTGTAGTTGAGGAGCTGATTTCTTAACAACAAAGACTTGACAAGAAGTACATGACATACACTGTTCTGTGTAAGAGAAGGGCCATCCAGGAGTCACCCTGGGGCCTCACTCATTGGTCACTAGAATCTTCCAAGTAACTAGAACTCCTACATGTAGAACTCTTTTATTTGTTTATTATTTGATTTTGCAATGCTGGGGATTAAACCAAGGGCCTGTTTTATGCAAATGATACATTAACTCATAGACCTAGTGAGATTCAGTTTTTATATCTCCACATAAGCTGCAGACAAGCTCCGTAACACAGCTTTTCTAAGTCCTATGCTCCTGTCGTAGAAATCTCTGCCACCCATTGTCACCCACTATTTACCATCTGTGGGTCCTCTCTTACCGCCTCCCACTTGGGCTGGTTCTATCCTTCTCCAGGTACTTCCCTCTCACCTTCAGTCCACTCCTCACAACTCCAAAAGCCTCAGTGTCTATTTGAGGGTGATAAGAACACTTAATCTGAGATCTAACCTCTTAAAATTTAAGTGCACATTATTGTTGGCTGTAGATACAGTGTTATACAGCACATTTCTAGAGCTTGTTCATCTTACATGAAACTTTTGCCTGTTGATAAATAACTCCCATTTCCTCTTCCCTAGCCCCCGGTAACCACTCTTCTGTGGTTTTCTGAGTTTGACTATTTTAAGTATCTCATGTAAGTAGAATGCTGGAGTGTTTGTCCCTCTGTGCCAGGCTTCCCTCACTTGGTATATGTCCCCAAAGTCTCTCCATGGCATTGTGCACTGAGGATTTCTCTCCTCTTTAAGGCTGAATAGTATCCCACTCTGTTCCTGCAGCACATTTGCTTTATCCATTCATCGGTTGTTGAGTGTCTAGGTGGTTTTCCCATCTTGACTGTCGTAATGCTGCCATGGGTGTGAAAGTGTAGATACATTTTTGAGAGCCCAATTCAGTTCTTTTGGATACAGCTGCTCATTTCTGAAGTCCCTTCGACAGTTCTCAGTCCTGACTCACCTTAGCATCAGCTAAGGAGCTGTAAAATGTCCAACATCTTGCAGCTGGGCCTGCTCACAGGGATCCTACCTTGGCTTGTCCATTGAGACACAGAAGCTAATTGATGCTCCAAATCAGACTTTGTGTCTATAGCCAGGCTTCCTCTGGTTTTGTCCTGATTGTGGCCTCCCTGGAATTGTGACTCCACATCCTGCCCCCTTTCTCTAGGTCTCATTCTAGGTACCTCATTCTCAGCTGAAGCACTAATTTCACCATTGGATGGCCACTCTGGACAGCTTCAGCCACCTCCTCCCTCTAAAACTTTTCTCATCTCTTTGAAGCCCCCATGCCAGGTGATCACAACCAAGAATGGGGACCCTGTCCAGGTGTACAACTCATCTAATATTGCAGTGGCTCATATCACCTCCCCTATCCTGTGAAACCTCAGCCTGATAGTTTCCAGTCCCTTGTTTAGAAGCACCATTCTTTCCTATGTTAAAAAGAAAATCTTAATCCCAGCACTTAGGAGGCTGAGGCAGGAGGATTGGTGTGGGTTCAAGACCAGCCTGGGCCAAAAAAGTGAGCTCAAGGCCAGCTTGAACTGCATAGTGAGACCCTGTCTCAAAAAGCCAAAAGCAACAACAACAACAAAAAAGGAAATCTTAGCCAGATATTGTGGAGACCCTGTAGCCCCAGGACTCTGGGAGGCTGAGACAGGAAGATTGCAAATTACAGCCCAGCCTAGGCATGTTAGTGATGTACTGAGATGTTACCCCAAAATACTAAAGGACTAGAGATGTAGCTCAGTGTAAAAGGTCTGAGTTCAATCCCCAGTACCGAAAGAAAGAAAGAAAGAAAGATTCTATGTCTATGAAAGAGAGAGAGAGAGAGAGAGAGAGAGAGAGAGAGAGAGAGAGAGAGAGAGAAGATTCATAGGAGAACCAGCAGAGGTGCAAAGTGAGAAGGACTTGATTCTATTCTGCTGGCTTTGAAGGTTGAGGAAGGGGCTTCATGTCAAGGCCACCTCCAAACAGGGAAGAGAAATGATCTGCCTGCAGAGCCCTCAGAAAGGAAAGGAACTGTGCCGATATCTTGACTTACCTGATGACAAGACCTGTTGTGAATTTCTGACCTCCTTCCATAATAATAAATCTGTGTTGTTTTAAACACAAAAAGAGAACTTCCTGTTCCAGCCCAGACCCAAATTGCACCGCTGGGAGCTGAGCCAGCGCACCGGCCGCGAGTAAGCTCCCTGCGCCCCTCTGCCCCGCCTCTGTGTTCCCGCGACTAACTTCCTGTTCCAGCCCAGACCCAAATCACACCGCTGGGAGCTGAGCCTGCGCGCCAGCTGGGTCAGGATCCTTGCCCTGCCTTCCCTCCCCCCCCTTTTTTTTGAACCCCTCCAGCCCAAGCTCCAGCACCGAACCCATCAAATAGCCCGTTTGGCAACCGATCTCGTCCACGAGCCTACCAGCACTACACAATCCCAAAGCTCCACCTCCACCTACAGACCACATCCACCAGGATTCACAAAAGCTAGCAGCCAGAGCCCCAACACAAGAGTCAGGAACCTCTGTAGAAGAACCACCTTGGAGTCTCCACACCAAACGCCCATAGACACAGCATAACATCACCAAAGTGCAGAGGTCGCTTCCATACAAAATGATAACAACAAGGAGTAGGAGGCAATCTCAGGACCCGTGCCCACCCAAACCAAAT